>VZTY01010562.1:0-25703 GCA_013400935.1 Turnix velox | reverse complement strand
GGCCGGGCCGCCGCCGGGGCCGCCGGCACCACCCCCGGGACCGCCGAGAGCCTCCCCCCCAGGGCACGGCAGGACTCGCTTCCCCCCGCCGCCGGCGGGCGCGGGGGGTTACTCGGTGCCGCTCGAGCCGCTGCACTTCCCCTCCTTTGCGGAGGGAGCCCTGATGGGACAGAGAGCCCCTTCCCCCGCCCTCCTCATGCCGCAGCCCGGGCCGCCGCCGCAGGAGAGGAGCAAAACTTCGCCCCGGTCCCACAGGAGCGACGGGGAGTTCTCGCCCCGCTCTCACTACAGCGACTCGGACGAGGCCAGCTAGGGCAGAACGCCGTCCTTTGCACCCTCAAGCGGGGCCGCAGTCGCCCCTCGGAGCACGGACTCCGCCACGGTGCCGCCGACGGCACCGGCTTCGCTCTAAAATCCGCCCCCTTCTCCCACCCCGGGAAGCTCCTCCGTTAGTCCGGGGACACGGCCGTTAGCCAATGACTGTACCCTCCCTATCCGTCAGGGTTGATCGCGGTTGGGTTTTTTAACTTTTAGTTTGTAAGAGCTTCTTTTGCCTAGAAGTCGTTGCCGTTGCCTCCCGCCCGGTGATGCGCAAGGAGGACAAAATCCCACCCTGCCGCTTCCCGGCGGGGGAGAGGGGGGCGGGCACCGGCGCCCTCCCCACCAGGACACGCTACCGTGCTGTCACCCGTGTCTTCCACGACACCCATCCTGCCCTGGGTCGTATTGTTGTAGAAATACACACACACAAATTCAAGTAGCGCGCTGTTTTGTCCTGTAAATAGCGGAGCAAAGGTGGATTTCCGTTAGCGTCGGCGTCTTTTAGCGGGGAAACTTAGCGCAAGCACTTTATCAGCGGCTGGAGATGCGGTTTTAAGAGGGAAGCTACTAACTAACTGCCAATTGGAGACCACTATTTTATGAAAGCCACTTAATCGTAACGCTCTCTTAAAAAAAACGAAAACAATTTTTGTCGTGTCAAACTTTTACGTCTTGTTTCATTTCGCTTTTGTGGTAATAGGAAATGTATTTATTACGGAGTGTTTGCTACTGTTTCTGCTTTTTTTTTAAAAAAAAAAAACAACCTTCTTTTCTACGACGAGAATCGTTTATTTTAATTTTAGCAAAGCCAGCTGCCATTGCTTTATGTATTTTAATTTTAAGGGTGTTTTTTTTTAGATCAAATAAACGTGTTTAAAAAAAAAAAGGCATGAAAACGCGGAGGGGTTTGGGTTTTTCCTTCGCTCGCCCCGAACCGGGCTGGCGTCAGAACCGTGAGCGGGGGGAACGGGAGAGGGACATCCCTGCCCCGGTGTGTCGCCGGTGTCGGGCTCCGTGGCCGCCCCCCTGCCCCGGGACAATCGCAACAAGTGCAAGGCTCGGTCTCTGCACCGCCTCTTGAATCGCATCCTCCGCTTCTCGCCCCTCCCAATCGGGAACACGAGCGGGTTCCCCCACGGAGCCTCATTGGTGTCGCTGGGGGGGGAAATATGAGTGGAAGGGGGTGCTAGGAGCCTGCAGTGAAAGCCGGCAGGGGGCTGGGGACAAGCGGGGAGAGTGGCAGGAGCGGGATGTGGCTGCTGGCCTCGGGTTAAACCCCAGGAGGTGTGGGGGGATTGATGTTTTGCCCATCCCGCTTGTGACTCCAGATCTGGAGCCGTGTCGGTGGAGGGATCCCGCGGGGTTCAGCAGGTGACACCCGTGGGTATCCGGAGGGACATCAGCCCTTCAGACATGGCCAGGAGAGAGCAGCCCCCACCTGAGCGGGACCCCGACAGAGACAGGGCACCTGTCCGCCTCGGTAACCCCGGGCTGCCGTCGTGTCCTGCCCTCCGCGAACACTCGAGGCCGCCCCCTCGGACCTGGAACTGTCCCGCCGGGTGAAAAGTTCACCGGTGTAGTCATTTCCCTTTCTAAAAAAATGCCTTTTTTTTTTTTTTTCGAGCGGGTCACCTTTGGTTTAAGGCATTTATTTCTGGGCTCTGGGAGCCGGTCTCGCTCCCTGGGGAGCACGCGTGGGCTCCCAGCGCGGTAGTGATGCGACGGAGCATCAATAGCACTAATTTGGGGAGGGGGGGGCAAAGTGGCGTCGTTTTATTTGTTTATGTTCATTTGCGGAGAGGGTTGCGGGGTGCCGTGAGTTTGCGTGGGTGCGGATCGCTCTCCCTCGGCGAAAGAGTTGAAAAACACGGCTAAAAAACCTCCCCTCTCCCTTTCACCCCCCAAAATGGATGAGCACAGCGCAAGGTGCAGTTGGTGCTCGCGGCTACTCACAATCCGAGGGGCTTTTTCTTCTCTTTTTCCTTTTTTTTTTCCCTTTTTTTTTTTAAACACTTCTTTACGAGAGATAGCAGGTCGCATTTCCATATTAAGGTTCAGCTATAAAGTTTGCATAACAACCACTTGGCACCCCCTTTTCCCCCCCCCTTTACACTCCGTTAACAAGCTGTAACGTATAGCTGCAGGTTGCTATAATCTCATTAATATTTTGGAAACTTGAATATTGAGTATTTCAGACTGCTCATTCCCCATATGCCAGGCCACTCCCGCTATGCTGGCTGGTTCCTTTCTCTCCATTATTAGCAATTAGCTCCTACCTTCCAAAGTCAGATCCAAGTATCCAAGATACTAGCAAAGGAATCAACTATGTATTGCAAGCTAAGCATGCTTAATACCTCCCAAACAAACAAAGAAACAACATTTCTTTAAGTAATGAAGATGGATAAATCGCTTTGTTGAACTGCGACAGTGTTTGTTTTGCATAGACGAGTGCAAAGTGGGTTTTTTTTCAACAAGAGCATCACCCTCTGGAAGAGATTTCTCCCTATTTGCAGCTTCACGGAGTTTTTATGGTCTCCAACGGGCTTTTATTTGAAAAGGGCGAGCCAGGAGCGCACTACCCGAGCGTTAAATTTTGGCTGAAAGCTAAAACTTCTCGGGGGTGTCACGGCAGGAACAGGGGGGGAAAGTGGTCGCCTTTGTACGAGGGGCACGAGTTGCTTTTTGAGCACCGGGTCGACGGATAAACCGCGGGCTCCGTTGCGGTGTTGTGCCCGCACGTTTCGCTGCAGGGATTTCGGGGGGCTGGTGGCCGGACGAAGGTGGGGAAGGTCGGGGATTGGGGGGGCGAGTTTGGAGGGCAGCGCGCATCGCTGCCTTGCAGCTCCCCGGCTGCTGTTTGCTCAACCTCTGGCCTCGGGAAGGAGGAGAGAAGGGGAAGGAGGAGCGAGGTGGGGGAGGAAGGGTTAAACCCGGCGAGGGGAGACCAGAAAAGCGCAGGGACCACGGGGTGTAGGGGAGCTGGCCGCGGGGACAGTNCCTCCCTCCCCTCGCACAACAGCAGCGCAGTGGCAGCCACGCCACCTCCCAGCAACTAGCAACACGCGAGGGCACCGCCGGGGCACCTGAAAGAGTCAAAGCCAAAGAAACTGAGACAAAGGAGGAGAAAAGGATACGCAGCGTGGCTGCTCCCACTGCGGGGAGGCAGACGCCCACAGAGGGACGGGCTAGCCCCACGCCGAGGCCGGCACGCATGGACGTGCACACGCGTGTAACTTATCAGTACCTGAGGGGGTCCTACAGAAGGGCAGGGGAAGCACTTTTTAGTATGATATCGGATGGGAGGACCAGAAACAACGGATGTAAATTGGAGGGGGGTAGATTTAGACTCGACATAAGAAAGAAATTCTTTACAGTGAGGGTGGTGAAGCACTGGAACAGTTTGCCCGGAGAGGTTGTGGATGTCCCCTCTCTGGAGGTGTTCAAGACCAGGCTGGACAAGGCACTGAGCAGCCTGATGTAGTGGGAGGTGTCCCTGCCTATGGCAGGGGGGTTGGAACTCGATGATCTTTAAGGTCCCTTCCAACCCAAACTATGATTCTATGAGTCTATGCCCTCACGACGTGCACAGGCTCACCGGGCTGCGAGCCGCTACAGCGGGGGTGGAGGCAGGCAGTCACCCCCCCGCTTCCTACAGTGTGGAACCCTCACGGCACCTTTCGCCACTCAGCCACGTCCCCGCGTGGGGAACATCCAGGTTTGGGCTCTGCCGGCACTGCCACCTCCGGGTGCCATCCACGGCACCCATCAGGAGCCGTCCATATGTCCCATCACCCACTGTCATAGAATCATAGAATAGTTTGGGTTGGAAGGGACCTTAAAGATCATCGAGTTCCAACCCCCCTGCCATAGGCAGGGACACCTCCCACTACATCAGGCTGCTCAGTGCCATGTCCAGCCTGGCCTTGAATACCTCCAGAGAGGGGGCATCCACAGCCTCTCTGTCGCATCAGCCGGAGACGTCTCAGCCCGGCAAAGAAAGATGCGGGGGAAGGGATGAGGGGGACAAGTTGTGCGTGGGGGAAGGAGGGACCCTCCCCTGGAAGCCAGGGCCGAGGAGCTGCTGGCGCATCCCGTGGGCAAATGCGTGAAGTTATCCCGTCCTGGATGAGTCTTTGCGAGGCCACAAGGGGCTGAGTGTCCGCCGGGAGCGGAGGTCTGGCCGTGGGAAACCCCACGCTGCCATATTCTCATTTAACTTCAGGTTGACCCTTCCAAAATCTTCCCGCGGGATCATCTTAGGGGGTAAATGCCCCATTTCCCTATATCTAGGTTTTGGCTGTATCTAGGCTGCCCCGGAGTGGGGCCTCTCCTGAAGAGCTATCGAATGGTATCGAGATGCCTTCGAGAGCCCAGACAAGTCGTGGCGAGGCATTTAAAGGCTACAACGGGTGGCTTTTTGGCGTGTGCTTTTCCCCTTCTCTTCATAAGACCAGGAGGAGCGGGAAGCCGTTTTTACCGAGCTGTTACGAGGGACCTGTGCGACATTTCTCTCCTCCCTCCCTCGGTTTCCCGGTGCTCTCCCTCCTTTGCGCTGCTCCCCCCGCTCCGGGCCGGTGCTGCAGCGGGGAGAGTGCGGCTTCTCCGCCGCTCCACGCAGCTTTTTGCCCCAACCTCGGTTGAACCGAGGATGCTCGGGGTGCGTGAGGAGGGTCCAGCACGGCAGGCAGCCGAGACTTGTCGAAGGGAGTTTGTGCCGAGAAGGGAACCGACTCTCTGTAACGAAAGTCCAGGGAAATCAGGGTTCGGGAGTGGGAAGAGATCTCTCTTCGCATTTCACCCCAATTTATGTCCTCATTTTCTCTTCCCCTTCCTTTCCCCGGCTCTTTCCTCTTGTTCCCTTCTTCCTTCCCTTTTCCTTTTCCTGACTCTATACCGAGGATTCAGCTCCGGAGATGGCCAGGAGAGCGGCGGGGCTGCCGCACTTTGATGGGGCGGTTAATCAAGTGCGCATCAGCGAGACAGCGAATCAGCCCATCTGCCTGATAAGATATTCAGGAAGGCTCCAGCCCTTTTGAAGTCTAATTTCTTCCCCGGGAGAACTCGCTGGGTAATTTACTATCATCTCATAGGCAGGGCGGGCAGCGCTTTAACCCTTTCCCCAGGTTTTCCCTCCGAGCCAGCAGGTTTTAAATGCCTCGCCGCCTCCCCCTAAACCAGTAGAAGTGCCTTTTTAATGGTTGTTGACTCGCTGAAACAGGACACTCAGCCCACCGGCACAGCAAACCCCTCTTCGGTTTGCCATATTGGTGTCTAAAAGACTTCTTTGCGACAAGCAGATTGCCTCGATGCCACCCGGTCAGGGCGTATCGTTTCACCTCCAGCCACCCGTTTCTGTTTGCTTTGGGGTTTTTAATTCCCACCCTACGTTTCGCAGCACAGAAGAAGAAAGAAAAGGCGCAGGGAGCAGCACAGTCGATCTGTGGTGCAAAATTGGGCTGGGAAGCCCTTTTTTTAAGAGTAACCGAGCTCTTGCCTCACTGCCCCTCGGCGTGGGGGACCCCGGCACGCGTGGGGGGCTGGCCGCGATGGTGGCAGTGCTGACAGCAGGGAAAAGTTTCACTCTACGAGTCTCCGAACTTTTATTTCTTTATTTATTTCTTCTTTCCCGAGATGTAAAGTTTTCTGGTTCACGGGACGCTTTGAAAATAAACCCCGAGACCGTTTAGCGGCATCACCTGCCTCCCATAAAAACCCCAAAGCAAACCCGGGGGGACCCGTGCAGGGGCCGCCGCCGTGCCCTCAGTCCCCACCTGCACCTCCCTTATCTACTGTCAATATTTTTATCGTGCCCGAGGAGGAATCCTGCTCGTTTGTGGCTCCGGGGTGGCATTCGCCACCAGCAGCTACACCCTGTCCTCCTGACTTCCTTCCTTCTCCCTGGGAGCTGTGGGAGAGGGCTGGCTTTTTTTATTTATTTGATGTATTGAATCCACCAGCTGAGCTTTTGAAAAACCTGTGTACAGCAATGCCTTCTACAACATCTTTTCTCTAAGCTCCCCTTCTAAAAAGGGGGTGTAGGTAGTTATTTTTTTGTTGTTGTTTGGTTGTTCCTTGTTGTTGGTTTTTTTTTTGGCACCAAAAAGCAAGTCCTTTTGCCAAAGTGTTTAGCAGCGAGGCTGGGAGAAGGTTTGACACTGTTTTCCACTAGTAGGGGATTGGGTTGTCCACAGGATTCAGGCAAAACTGAGAGCTGGAGGAAGCAGAGGTCCCTGTCAGAGAGGGCACTAGGCTCTCTTGTACTCCATTTTTAAAAAGCAGTAGAAAGTGTTCTAGATTCTTCTGTACAACTGGTTTTAGTTACAATGGGCACAACACTTTAGTTCTTGTTTTGTATTTACCCACCTACTCTTTCTTTTTATTATTATATTTTTTTCCCTAATGCTGAACTAAGGGCTGGAGTTACATGAAAGTCCCTGTAAGTGCTGAGTCTCAGCACGTTGTGATATCTGTAAGATAACTCTCATAACTATGTACCAAACCCTACAAAAAAAGTACAGTTTAAAGCTTAAGTAGAGTTTATATAGTTCTTGGTCCCTAAGCTGCTCCTCGGTGTCCTGGGGAGGTGTTATCCTGCCTTTGGAGAAGGACCCAGCCACGTTAAGTGACTTGCTGTGGACAGCTGGGCCAAAGCCAGGGCAGTAGGGTGCGCACCCCATTCTTTTAATACCACCTGATTTCTTAATTGCTTCACTTCAAAAGCATTTTCAGTTACAAGACTTAGTTGGAAGCAAAGGATATTTCAGCCTGGGGCTGGCTTTTCACCAGCTGAAAGGTGTTTCATTATGCCAGGTAGGATTGGTTGGAACATCCTTTCACAGGGAAGCAGGATACAGAGCAGATGCCCTGCCCCAGCTGTAGCTTCTTATTCAGGGTGAGCTGAGAAGGAAGGAGAGGTGAGATTTTCTGTTACAGGGTAAAGCTGAGCGACACCTGGGTGCAAGCTTCTACAAGTAAACCCCTTCCCTTAACCCATGGGTTGTTCCCTCACTAGGTTTAACAAGTAGTACCTGGAGGTGAGGCAGCCAAAACCAAGCTGCATAAATTGCCCCAGTGGAAGCCTCTTCTCTGGTGTGGGTGAGAGTACAAGAGTGAGGGAGCTTTCCAGAGCATGTAAGGTGGCACAGCCTAATGTGTAGGACACCCAGTGCTCACCAACCTTGATTGTCTCTCAGGTAGGAAGAACCTAAATTATTTGTTTGTGGAATTACTGGTACTGCATTGTTGGTAGTGAAGTTGTGATTAAATATGGCCACACTTGAGCTGTTATGTCACATTATTACCAGAATGCTTTGCAAAAATGTTCTCCTAGCAAGTTTTCACGTGAGTCTCCTCTTTTTCTGGGTGAAATTGTTATATTTTTCTTGGTTGGTTAACACAGTGTCCACATAACTCTTCCCTACTCTACAGTCTGGTGACTTCCTCTCTTCATTGCAGAATATTCCTCAAGCTTTCCAGTTTTTAAATCTTGAAAAACTGATGCCTAGTGCTGTATGAGGGTGGAAACTGAGAGAGAAAGGCTTTGAAATGCTGTTAGGCTCATGGGGTTAACCTCTGGAAAAAGGATGAGCTTAGAATGATTGCTTGCTGTAACTTTAGGATTAGAAAATAATGAGATCAGTTCACTTGAACTGTTGCTTGTGAATGCTGACTTTATCCCTGACACCCCTCCCTGGAGAACCGGAGTGAGCAGTGCTCAAAATCCAGGCTGTAGAAGTGATGCGTGTTTGAGAAAAGGCAGTTTTAATTGGTTTTGTTGACTAATTCTGAAAAGGCTGTTGGGTAACTGTTGCACTTAATTTATTTCTCAGCTTGGCTTCTTTAGGATTTCAAGGTATGAAGACTTTGTGCTGGTTTTAATGGTGATTTCACTACCTTGGCTTGTAGGGTTGGGTTGTTCTTGAGGCTAGGATGTGGCTCAATGTGATTTAAACAGCTGTGAGGGCCTAGCTGTGAGCTAGGAAGTTCCCAGTGCTGCCACTCATCTACCTGGGGCTGCTGTGATGTTTGGTATCCCCTAGGCCTGCATCTGCAGCACTTCTGGAGCTGCAGGTTGTGGTGGTAGCCCAAGAGGACAATCTCTCTGATGCTCTCCAATACTGGAGGATCCCTGGCTGTGCCTGTGTGATTGGCTGCTCAACTTTAGAGGAGCCCATAATGGGCACTAAGCTCTCAGTATGCTGATTAAACAAGGCTTTATGAAGTAATTAATATGTTTTTCACTGGTATTCCCTCCCATGGGTGAAGTGATAACTGGAAAGAATACTTCTTTGTTTCACTTTTTTTTCCCTCAAGTACTCAAAGAAAAGCATCATCCTGGCTCAGCTGAAAATTGACCCCAACTGAGTCAAAACTTTCATTCTCAGTGGTCATAATTTCAACTGTTGCTAATGAAATGAGGGAAAAGAAAGTTACTTCCCAAAATAAAAGTAAGAAATGCAAAAGATAAGCGTCTAAAGCCAGGCTTCTGGATTTCAAAAGCTGCAGAGCATTCAGAAGTTTTCAGTTGTTTCTGTGGCAGTTACAAGGGTGGGGAGGAACATTCAATCTCTTAAATACTGAATGGATAGCTGTGGGTAGTATTGATGGAGGTGATGCAGGGATCTGACCCACAGATTTCTGAAGAAGACATTGCTGCAGGATCTGGGTCTATGTAGAGGATTATCAGGCAAGACTAAGACTCAAAATTCTGCAGCAAATATTGGGAACAAATAGCTGACTGTTTTCTTCTTGTAGACCTTTAGCTTCTTTAGTGAGATGAACACAAGGCAGATTATCAAAGCTGAGAACAGGGTTTTTTTTCATTAAAGCATCCATTTTGATGGATCCTCTTGTTTTTCATAAACTAAAATTTGAGAAATGCAAGTGAAAAATACCAAATGGAGGTGTCTGTTTGACCAAAAGAGAAAACCTGATTCTGAGGAATATTATACTCCATAAAAAATCGTGGCCCACTTACAGATTTAATTTTGAAATTTCCTGCAAATCCTAGTGGTAAGATGAAGCAAACTGGTTCTGTTTGTTAAATGCTATTTTTTTGTTAATTTCTTTTTAAGATAACTGCCACCGTGATGAGGCTATTTGAATGTTCAGCTTTTGTAGAATGAATTGGTAGACTCGGAAAGATCTTGAATTGGTGCAAGAAACACTATATTTTACGAAATTACCTGATGCTGCTTATTGGTATCCTTTTAGTGTGTGTGTTATATTATTTTTTTTATTTCTGCCTCAGATTTCGATGATAAGTTGGTTTGAATAACAGTATCAGCATCTGTCTCTTGCCATGATATTTAAAGATCTTGCCTCTACTTTTGGACCTTTATGAAAAAAAATAAAGTGCTGTCAGCAGAACCATTTCAGCTTTTCTCTTGAGGTTTCAGATTTCCCTTTAGCATCGCGTTATCTTGGAGTGGGGAGGGCTTTATGGGGGTTAAATAGGTGTTAATGGCAGCTGTCCTCTAGAAATATTAGGCTATGAAATCAGTTGTAGGATATTCCTGTGCTGAATATACTCTATACCTAAAAGGGAAATTCTTAAGGGACGATTGTCCCTTGTACATGATCAATCTGCAAGAAAAATGTTTGCTCCCAATAAAATATACATGCACCGAAGTTTTTTTGTTGCAAATAGGACACAATTAGGTTTCACAAAATTACCTTTGAAGTTGCCTGTAAGCTGCTCTCGATTAATTTAAAAATTTGAGGCTTACCACGCCCAGCAATAAGCTCTTTTTTTTTTTTATGAACATTTTATTACACCTGAACTTCACGGCTTTTGTGCTGGCCTAATAATAAGGCAGTAACTGCTCCCAGGCAGGTGTTCCCAAGGATGCCCTGAATCAACAGAGGGAAGTCTGACCCCATCCGGGAATCTGGGGGGGGCGGGCGCTGCTCTCAGCCACCGGAGGTGATGGCGGAGCTTCTCAAACTTTCGTACAGAGAAATATTTCTTTGCTGGGTTTTCTCTGCCTGGGAGGGACCCCCGGAGACCGCCAGACCGGCCCCGGTTCTCGTCGCCTCCACCCGCGACCGGCGCCGCGTCAGGGGCCGCGTCCGTGGGGCGCGGCGGGCTCTGTCCATGGTGCCAGCGGCCGGCTCGGGGGACTCGGGTCTGTCTTTCAACTTTCATTTCTTTCTATACTTTAAAATTTACTTAGCCATGCTTATTCACTTCACTTTCCTCAGTTTAAGCCCTTTCTGTTAATCCTGACACTCAATTCATCACCATCGTCCTCGTCCCGTCTTCCTCCCTTCTTCCCTCCTCGCCCCAGCCCTGCTTATTGACTTCACTCTCCTCGGTTTAGGCCCTTTTTGGTAATACTGACACTCAATTCTCCACCATCGTCCTCCATCCGTCTTCCCCCCTCCCCCAGGAAAAAACTTTATAAACCTTTTTAAAAAAACTTTATAAAAACTTTATTGAAAAACCTCAACGTAATTCGACAGTGAAAACATTTTCAACCCACTATGTTTAATGCAGTGTGTGCGTTTTGTTATTTCTACAGCATCCATAGTGGTAAAACCCCCGTAATAAGTGAAATGTAGATGCTTTGCTCGTTAAAGAGGTGCAATCATAGAATAGTTTGGGTTGGAAGGGACCTTAAAGATCATAGAGTTCCACCCCCCCTGCCATAGGCAGAGGGGTTGGAACTCGATCTTTATGGTCCCTTCCAACCCAAACTATTCTATGATTCTAGCAGGTTCATAGAAAAGACAACCTGTGGACCACAGAGAAATAACTGCTAGGACACTCCTAGGGTTGGAACATTATGATCTTTGTGGTCCCTTCCAACCCAAACTATTCTATGATTCTAGCAGGTTCATAGAAAAGACAACCTGTGGACCACAGAGAAATAACTGCTAGGACACTCCTAGGGTTGGAACATTATGATCTTTGTGGTCCCTTCCAACCCAAACTATTCTATGATTCTATATGTGATGGAAGGACCAGAAATAATAGATGTAAATTGGAAGAGGGGAGATTCAGGCTAGATATAAGAAAGAAATTCTTTACAGTGAGGGTGGTGAAGCGCTGGAACAGGGTGCCCAGAGAGGTTGTGGATGCCCCCTCTCTGGAGGTATTTAAGGCCAGGCTGGACTGAGCAACCTAATCTAGCGGGAGGTGTCCCTGCTCCCTGCCATAGGCAGGGACACCTCCCACTACATCAGACTGCTCAGTGCCATGTCCAGCCTGGTCCTGAACATCTCCAGAGAGGGGGCATCCACAACCTCTCTGGGCACCCTGTTCCAGCGCTTCACCACCCTCACTGTAAAGAATTTCTTTCTTATATCTAGCCTGAATCTCCCCTCTTCCAATTTACATCTATTATTTCTGGTCCTTCCATCACATATAGAATATGATGCTTCTTGTTATGCTGTAACTGAAAACAGATGATATTGATCCCATCTGTATTTCAGTTTGAGTTTTAATGTGAAGCAAAATATTGAAGAGAAATAAATGCATTTCTGAATGTAATGCAAAGATCCAAATTTCTTACAAAGTACCTTTGCTAAGAGTGGGTCTTAATATTGTTGGATCTTCAGGAATGCTGTCCATTGAGAAATCTGTGGTTTGGAGCCTTAATTTAACGATAATGCTCATCCACTTAGAAGTACCATGCTGAAGGGGTGATTTTTGGCACATATGGGAGAGATACAAGGCATGTACTGATAACTAGTAGTTAATTTTGTGTGACATGAACCATACCAGAGGACAGCTGACAGCTATGCAGAGCATCAAGACAAAATTAAGCACATGCTCACTCACAGAGGAAAAGGAAGCTGTGGTGTTTGAAATCACTGGAACTCTTTGCTTTTCTTTGTGGTTCAGTCTGCTAGCTCATACGAGATGGCAGCTCTCTGCTGCAACCTGACAGAGTTGGGAGACATTAGCAGGTGGCACAGATAAGAGGACAGAGTTTTTCAGTTTCTCCTTCTCCGTATCTGGCGTGCCAGCATAGCACACTCTCCTGGCAGGGTTAAGATGTGGCATTATAGGCAAGGACTTTGCTCTCTTCCTCCTTTATTTTTTTTTAAACCGGATTTCCTTCTTATTAGTGATTGAAGATTTAATAATGGATGCAGTTGGCTGATGAAAAATAACTTCTTTTTTTTTTTTTTTTCTTCCCCAAAATGCCACTCACAATTTTTGCACAACCTCGTCCTTCTTTGAAGCTTTTGGTACTTTAAATCTTGGTCTTTTTTAAACTTATTAGCTTAGTTTATCACAAGGAAGCAATCTCTCTCCAGCTCTCATAGTCTCTGTTCTGATTACTCACCCCAAGAGGATTTATATTGGCAGGAGCCTCTTCCTGAATTGCCTCTGTGTAGGGAGAATCCCCATCATTTGTGGCTGACAAGGAAAGATTCACTTCCTTCTGAGCTGCCTCTGGGGTGCCAGGCTGTTCTCTGCTGCAGCAGGGTTTTAATCTCAGCTGAAGAGAAGTAAACAGGATGAAAAACTGTAAAAGAGAGATGTTTACTGTTTGGGAGGCTTGGAAAGTGAGATGGACACGGGGATTTCTTGCTGGTTGCAATATAACCACTGATATAAGTAGGTAAACCAAAAATGTAACAGAACAGAGTTTAAAACCCACCAATCCCATCTGCAGAAATCTGTTCAAATTTACAATTATATTACAAACCTGCATGTTGATAAAATTAGGTAGTTTGGCATAATTTTTTTTCAATATCAGAAAGAAAAAAATCCTCATCACATCTTAAAACCCCCAAACAAACCCAGAAAGCCAGAAGTAAGGCTTTTGAAAGTAAGTATTTCTTTCCTATGAAATGAAAAGTGGTAGAAATGTGGGTTTTGGCACCTCAGAAATGGGAATTTTTCATGCTTCTAAGAAGTGTAGTTCTAGTTTATTCCCTTACTTTGAAACAGTGCAGGAATTAGAAGCTCTGAGAGGGTTCTGTTTATCCTTCTTTGTGTAGTTGTGCTGCTTTTTTTTTTTTTTCCAGTCTTGACTGATAATGAAATCAGATCCTTTTTTTTTTTCCCTCATTGTTTGTATTATGATAACATTCTCAGAAAGCAGGTGAGCACTGAAACGACAAGGGTGTATCTTTTTATTGCTCTAAGTCATCTTTATGCTCACCAATAAGCCATTGGAATTGAATGGAATTATTCAACTGTGCCAGAGTGTACAAGATGTGTCCATAAACCAAACTTAAACAAGATATCCAATGCAATTAAAATAAGGATTCCTTGATGATGATGTTATGGAACATTATGAAAGGAGCCATAGCATGTTTCATACAGATGTTGATGCTTGAAACTTGGCTAAGTTTCTAGGTTTTTTATTTTTTTTTAATACCTGGGCATACAAAGTCCTTCTTGCACACATGTACATGTGTGTTTTCACTGGAGTTATATGGGAATCTCTCTTAGGGCTTCATGATTACTCAGATGAGGGTGGTGAGCCCTGACTTTGAATGTTCTGTAATTGTTTATTCACGTAGCATGAATGTATCTGAAAGCAATTAGAGTGGGTGAACTGATGAGATCAGTGTCTTGAGGGTCTCTCTCAAGCTGCAGAAATACCAACTTGTGCGCTCTGAGAGAATTTTGCAGAATTTAATCTTTGCCATTTAAGTTTCTGAAAACTGGATGACCTTCTAAGCCATAAAACCCATCTCTCTCCTTACAGAATACTTATTTCCAGAGGCATTTCTGTTGCCTGTGTCAGGTGGGACAGTTCCCTCCTTTAAAAGAATCTAAAAATAATAAATAAAGCAAAATAGGAAAATTCATCTCCTTTACTTGGAAATTTACTTCCTTTCCCTTTCTGTGGCAGACACAACTGTTAATTTGCCAGCACAGCAATTTCTTCAGGCAGGGGAACTGCCCATTGAAAGAGCTGCTACTACAACTGGGTCAGGTGGGACGGTTCCCTGCTTTAAAAGGATTTAAAAATGATAAATAAAGCAAAATAGGAAAATTCATCTCCTTCACTTAGAAATTTGCTTCCTTTCCCTTTCTGTGGCAGACACAACTGTTAATTTGCCAGCACAGCAATTTCTTCTGGTGGGGGAACTGCCCATTGAAAGAGCTGCTACTACAACTCTGTGTGAATCTTCTACTGGAGGGCTCCAAGACAATGGGGTTTGTAGTGGTTGTCTGCCCTTTGCTACACAGCCATAAGGGGTGTTTCAAAAGCCCCCTATGTGCCTGAATACCTATTCAGTGAGCAGATGGGGGATTTGGGAGGGCAGGCAGAGCCAGACCTGGTGCTGGGACAGTTCTGAAAATTCATATAGCTGTGCACGCTCTTTTTCATCATGAAAAGAGAGTGGCAAGTCACTCCTAAAAGGAAGGTGGTGAGCTGGATAACTTAGAGTAACTTCACTTGAAATTACTTGAAAGCAATAGCACTGAAAGACCAAAGTATGCACTGAAGTGTGGTGCAACAATGGAGGAGTCAATGAAAAAGTCAGCTGAAAATGCACAGAAACACTTTCCCAATATTAGGACTTCTTTGCACTGCAAGTCTAGCTGCCTCTATTTTATCCATGTTGGTGCTTCCTTGGTGTTGCTTTTAAAAATGATGTTGTCTTTTGAATGGGCAATAAAAGCTGAGCACACATAACAGGGTGTGTGCCCCACTGCCTCACCAACGACTCTTGGCCAGGTGGCACAAAAGGCCACAAGAGCAAGCACAGCATCAATGTGTCACGTAGCATTTCATTGATATCATAACATGTATTTTTATGGCTGAAGTAGAACTCACAGAAAGAATTTAATTTTGAAGCTTTGTGTAAAAAAACTTGCATCTCAAAAAGTGGAGGAAACAAACCCCCTTGATTTTTTTAATAGATTACTTTTATTTCTGGGATACTTTATCAATAGAATCATAGAATAGTTTGGGTTGGAAGGGACCTTAAAGATCATCAAGTGTGAATGCAAAAAAAAGTCCTGAACACTGAATGTGACATGAATGGATATAATTTTTCAGAATGTTTTCCTTTCTGGTCTGATTAATGGGGATTAAATTTTAAGTCTTTGAAGATCTTCTTCTAGGAAACTCTCAAGAGGCTTTTATAAGATTTAGGTGGGATTTAATGTGGGATTTAATTAAATATTAAGCAACTTTTTATTTTCTTAGTATAAGATTGTCCTACAAAGGTGCTTTGATTGTTTACTGGGTTAAGAATGACATGATTTATCAATTTATTCAATTGTTGTTACTCCTTTCTCTTTCCCCAGTGTATTTCTCTGTCCATTTTTTAGCTTAACACCTGAAATTTGGACTAGACATAGTCAACCACAGAGCCTCATTCTAGTTTCCTTTAACTCTTCATGTTTGTGGATTGCAAATATAACCAAATATAAGTCCTGTAATGAACCTGGATGAAGTTAGCCTGAGTAACTGCCTCTGTTTGCACTTAAAATATCCTTTTTAGATGTGGAGGACCCAATTCAGAGCTGCTTGTCTAAGCCTTGTGAAAGACTCAGAATGAGCCAACACCTTCTGACTCTCAACTGAATGCCCTTAATGATACATGCTAGTCTCTGAAAGCAAAAATGGCCAGAAGATAGATGTTTCCTCCCAGCTATATAGTGTTTTGGTCAGTGGTATCCAAAATGTAGTGACAAGTGTTCATGTCCCCTGTCTCTTCAACTCTCTTGACCTTCTGAAGTGCCCCTCTGTTTAATTTCTTATTAAAATAATGAAGCTTGTTGGGATTTTCTAATTAAGGAACTTTGTGGGGATAAATGTTTCTTTGTACCACGTTTTACAACGTGTTCTGTAGAAGATGCCTATTTCAAGGAACCTTTCCTGAGAGGTAGGCAGGGTTTGACAGAGCTACAGCCTTCAAAAGTATTGAACTGTGAAGATCATCTGCCCTTCAGAAGTTAGCTGTGATGGAGAGAAACTCAGGCCTCCTGATGTGCATGGTTCCAGGGGAAAATAGCAGTGTCAGGACCATCATTAACCTGCAGAAAGATCCTAAAATTCCACAGGGAATGGTTGGGAATCCTGAATTATATTGAATGATACTGAAATAAGTGACCCAAAGTAGCTTTTATCTTTGGGGGTCTCATGATCTGCCCACAGCCTAGATTTCCACAAAGCAGCTACTTCCCAGACAGTAGATTTGACTTCAGAAACTCTGAGGTGGAAGGTTACTTTCTGAACTTTCAGTGAAGAGACACTGGAAACAGTCAAGCAGCAAAGCATCCAGCTGGCATTCCAGCCAGCTTGACTATTTTCCTTCTCTTGAAGAACAGAAGGTTCACCAACACAGCAAGCTGTTGGTCAAAATGTTGCTAATTCTCAGAAATCTGATTCTGCCCTCTGCTAAGGCCCAAAATTAACTCTGAGAGTGTTTATCAGTGGGTATAAATGTGGCTTTCCCATGAGAAGAGTAAACGGAGTTACTCTAAATCACCACTTTTGACAATTATCTTCAATTTTTGCTCTTGTTTTTATCATGTTCTGTCAGAATGATTACAGTGTGTGATACATTTAGTTATATTGTATATTAACATTTTGAACAGGCTTTGTAGCTGTTTATATCAGTGGAAGAACTGTAAAGAAGTGCTTTCATTTTACACCACCAGCAAAACCAAGAATACAGGCTTCACCCCAGCTGAATGGGTGTTGTGTGAGCAATATGAAGTTCATCAGCACTGCTCAGTAGGCAAATCCTGCATCAGTTGTTTCAAACTAGGCTGTTGTATATTCCTTGCCAGTGCAATATTTGAAGACTCCTGGTTACAGCTGTAGCCCAAGTTTGGATTCCTCTGTGATGCTGGAAGAAATGTGTGCAAATCATAGAATAGTTTGGGTTGGAAGGGACCTTAAAGATCATCAAGTTCCAATCCCCCTGCCATAGGCAGGGACACCTCCCACTACATCAGGCTGCTCAGTGCCTTGTCCAGCCTGGCTTTAAACACCTCCAGAGAGGGGGCATCCACAACCTCTCTGGGCAACCTGTTACAGTGTTTCACCACCCTCACTGTAAAGAATTTCTTATGTTGAGTCTAAATCTACCCCCTTCCAATTTACATCCATTGTTTCTAGTCCTCCCATCTGATATTGTATTCAAAAGTCCTTCCCCTGCCTTTCTGTAGGACCCCTCAGGTACTGATAAGTTACTATAAGGTCCCCCCTGAGCCTTCTCTTCTCCAGGCTGAACAACCCCAACTCCTTCAGCCTGTCTTCGTAAGGGTCCACCCTTTTGACCATCTTTGTGGCCCTCCTCTGGACCCGCTCCAACAGCTCAATGTTCTTCCTGTGTTGAGAGCTCCAGAACTGGACACAGTAACTCCAGGTGGGGTCTCACCAGAGCCGAGTAGAGGGGCAAAATCACCTCTCTTGACCTGCTGGTCACACTCCTCTTTCAGCTTGAAATATTTCCTCAATTTAGCTTGAAAAAGAAACAAGAATACTCAACATTTGAATTTCATGGCATTGCTTAGAGTGATTCACACATACTGGTTTTTATTCTTCACCTGTAGTTTGGGCAACTTGAGTTTCCTTCTGCAAGTGCCGAGGAACAAGTTGAGAGCCAGCACCTGGGCTCCAATGCACACTGGAACATAAACACCACTTGGGAAGTAGGAGAGCCAGGTCTTAGTTTAGATGCTGTGCTGAAAAACTAAATTAAAAACAGATCTTCAGAAGTCAGGGAAGTCAAAATGAGAGTTGTCTGCCCCAGCAGGGAAGCAGAAGCACATCTCTGTGTGAAGGGCTTTGCAGATCTGGGAGATGGCTCTTCTTCATAGGCTTTTGTGAGCTGTCACTTGCTGGTTGGGGAGGAGATAAGTGTTTTTGATGTTTGTGCTTTTACTGATAAAAATATGATAATAGGAGTGGAAAGTGGGTACCATTGTTTTGCTGAGCTGTGAGAGCTGGAGGCTTTAAGTGGCATTTGTGGGTGCTGAGAAGATGCCCTGTGGGACAGAGCTATGAAATGGAAGAAATGTTTTAAAAACTGGTCAAGGCATTTGCAGAGATTTTTCTTGCTGATCTAAGTGTCCCTTGTATTACTTTTTATAAAGGTAAAGCCAGAGGCATTTAATTTCCCTGTGCAACAAGTGATGCAAAAGTTACCCACAAGTAAATAAGCATCACACCTTGTGTTAACATGAACTTTCACCTTGTTACACTCTTATTTGCTCCCATTTCTTTCTTTCAAGCATGTAAGTGATATCAAGGCCTGTAAACCAAGCTGCTGGAATAAACTAGAAAATGGCATAGACCAGGCAGGAGAAATGGGGTTGGGAGGCATTTGGCTGCAGGTTATCAGCCTTTAATTATTCATTTTGTCAACAATGAGGGAGTGTAAAAGCAGCCAGGGCAAGGTAGGCAGAGGATTAGGTTGTGAGATAATAGAGATAGGAGGGAAAATAAGGAATAAATCCTTAGCAAACAAAACTGAATGTTATTCCTAACTGTCACAAGCCTTCCTACACTGTCAAAGAAAACATCAGTGAATTATTAATCATTTTCATTAAGGTAATTGCACCAGTGTCCTGTGACACAGTTGGATATGACACATATGACTAAAAAGCCAGAGTTTTACAAAACATCAATAGAAAGGATGTAACCTGGGGTGACTGTTGTAAGCATTTTTGAGATATCACAGATCTCGGCTGATTAGGAAAAAAAAAAAGGTTAGAATTTTATTTAGCTTTTTTTCTTAAATTCGGACTTTGGCAAGAAGAGGGTGGAAGGTAGAGAACAGAAAGACAGATGTGGACACATGACTTTTTTTTTACTTATATTCACTCCAGTGTGTCTGAAACTACCTGTATGTTCTGAGTAGCTTGGGTTTGTATCAGCCTAATGTGATGTCCTATCAGTGAGTATTTATGCAGGAATAATTGTGCTGAAGTTCTCTTAGCAAAAAATAATTGTAAAAGCTAGAAATACACATGTAGAAATAGAGTAGTTTATGCAGATGCTATACTATAGCCTGAAACATCTTCCCTAAACTATCCAAGGAAGTGAATAATTCTGACTGGCAATTATATCTTAATCCAAATGCTGTTTAATAGAGGCAAAAGTCTGTTCTTCTAGAAGCAAATTATTATCAGAAGTGACATAGAGTGACTATGTGTGTGAGAAGTAAGGTGCTTTTCAGGAATCTCTTTTCATGCACAATGTAACTATTAGGGAGATAATATTTGGGGTGCTTTTTAGGGCTGCTTTATGCTCATGGGGTCCTGGCTTGGCCAAGACAAGCTGTGAGGGTGAAGGAGTGCCTGTCCTGACAGTGTTGCTGCCTGTTCAGGAGGCAGAGGATCTGTGTAATTTGACATGTTGCCCTAGGACCTGACAGCCCAGCTGGTCAGAGACCACAGTGTGTCCCTCTCACCTTTTCACCAGCTTCCCAGGAAAACAGGGTTGGGGCAAGAGAAGAGGAAGCTGCTTATCCAGTTGTGGAACTAGGATATGCAGTATTTGGCATGCTCAGGTCCTAGATTTTTGTATGGAGCTACTGAAATCCACTGGCCACCACATGCCCAGGTGTCACTGTGACCCCTTCCTGCCGAACCCCAGCAAGAGCTGGGGGAAGCCCAGCTGCTTCTTCCTAGGTCCCTCTCCTCTGCTGTGCTGGGCCATTCAAGGAATTAATGGGGGCAGAGCAGGAGAAGGGTCACTTCCATCCTGGCTCCCACCATTCCACACACCCAAGAGAAGGCTCTGCGAAGTATCAGTGGAGAAGCACTGTAAGAGGTTGCCCAGAGAGGTTGTGGATGCCCCCTCTCTGGAGGTGTTCAAGACCAGGCTGGACAAGGCACTGAGCAGCCTGATGTAGTGGGAGGTGTCCCTGCCTATGGCAGGGGGGTTGGAACTCGATGATCTTTAAGGTCCCTTCCAACCCAAACTATTCTGTGATTCTATGATCTGTGCCCCCTTGGTAAGGTTTTGGCAAAGCACATAAAATACCTTGAAGGCTTACTTTAAGATATTTTGCTTTTAGTTTTCTAAAAATAAATAAAATATGAATTTTAGCATTCATTGGTATCACCAGAGTTCTAGGTAGCATGTGCTACTAAAGAGTTATAAAGGTACATGAGGTGACATTCTTGTGTCCATTAAATTGATCTACATGATGACTGTAGGCAATATTTTCACCTGATGAGCAGTAAAGTGCAAAATATCACGGCAGAGGGGGATGTGGAAGTTTTCCATGATGCTTTTATAAGTAGAAGGCTTTGAGTTGGCTCATGCTTCTGAACTTCAGTGTGCACCTTTTGCCCCCAGAGGATCCTGTTGTGGGAGCAGGATTAGAAGGTAATATTTAGATCTGGAGTTCAGGTTACATCAAGTGTTAATTGTCTCCTGGTATTTTAAACAACACTAGGGTCTTACTATATTGCAGGTAGGTTTCATCATGTTAGCTTGTTTTTAACCTATTTGATTACTGCTGCCACAGACTGATATGACAACCCTAAGCCATGACCCAAGCTGCTGTACATGGCTGGAACCCAGCTCTGACATCTGCTTCACCTTGAAGACAGTTGCCCTAATGTGGCAACTAATAGATCTCTGGATAGATATTTTTATTTTTACATTTCTTTTTTTGCCAATTTGTTTCATCAATAGATGTTTTCAGATTGTTTAAACTATTGCATGACTGTTTATTCTGAATCCTTATATTTATGTCTCTGGATAGGGAAGATCTTTGTGACTTGCTGAATGTTTAGAAGCATAGTTTATAGGCACAGGCAGAAATAATTCTATTGAATTTTGGTTTTAGAAAACAGCAACTTTACTCCTCAGAGCTGAAACTGTTGAGGTAAAGGCACTTCTACTTTAAGATGAAGATGTTGTTACACTTTAACTTGCAGGTTAAAAAGTCAGAAAGGGGGAATAAAGGAAGAAGGCTCAGCCATGTGTGTAGCACTGAGTTGCAAGGGCTGTAGGTTTTCATTTACTAGGTAAGAGAATACTAGAGCTGTAAGAAGTTGCAGAGTCTGAGTGTTGACACTAAACTTTCCCTGGAACTTCATCATACTTGGGTCAAATCCCACCCAGCGTTAAATCTCCACTGAGATTATTCTCTGTAATGTGATTTCTTTTTCAACAATCAGTTGCTCCTAATGCTGCTTTCTGAGAGCCAGTTTTCAAATTATTCAGTTGATGTAAGGATTACTTTTTTGTGAATTCAGTAGCCTTAGTAATAAAAATGTTATAGTCTGATCCAACTGCAAGGACTCTGAGAGTTGCCCGAGCCCTATATGAATAAATGTGACCCAAAATGAGCCATGGCACCAGGGCTGAAGCACTGATTTCAGCCAAATGTTAAGAGGGGGTCCTACAGAAAGGCAGGGGAAGGACTTCTTAATATGATATCGGATGGGAGGACTAGAAACAATGGATGTAAATTGTAAGGGGGTAGATTTAGACTTGACATAAGAAAGAAATTCTTTACAGTGAGGGTGGTGAAGCACTGGAACAGGTTACCCAGAGAGGTTGTGGATACCCCCTCTCTAGAGGTGTTCAAGACCAGGCTGGACAAGGCACTGAGCAGCCTGGTCTAGTGGGAGGGCTGGAACTTGATGATCTTTAAGGTCCCTTCCAACCCAAACTATTCTATGATTCTATGATGGTGGAGTTCTCAGCCCGTACCTCACATGTGATTTTCTTACATGGAGGACAAACTGCATCTTTGAGAAACTGTTTTTTCTTCAGAGGACCTGAGCTGGGACTTGGTTTCTCACAAAGCAAGATTTCAGGAAGCTGAGGTTTCCCTGGTAGGCAGAGTTGGAGGCAATATGTGAGCCACTCATTACTTTATTTGCTTTCCTTTCCAGTGTATGACAGAACAAGTAAACACATTCTTGACTCCACTTTAATTCTGGAAAAAATTTCATTGAGTGACACATGGATATGGGACAAAGTCTTGAAAGTTGGAGCCTTGCTAAGGAAAGAAGCAATATCCTACATATACTCTGTCCAGAATTAGCAAGGACTATCCCTATACAGCCTGTTTAACTCTCTCTCCTTTATGTTTTTCCTTACAAATGCTCAGCTACAGGGTATGTAGCAAGAAGTGGACTGCTCTGGGGGTGAGGTGACATTCAATCAGCTGGAAGGGACATGCTGCTCCCCTCTCATGGAGCCAGTGGTCTGTAACCAGCAGAGCCACGTGCTGTGTTTGTTACTCCCTTTGCCTATCACAAGTATTTCACATGTTGGACAGCAGGGATGAGCTCACACACTTGCTTCCAGTGTCATGTCCCCTTGCACTCACAGGGCAAAAGAACAAACAGGGAGGTCAGGCCAAATAAAAAAAAAAAATCTAGTTTCTAGTCAGGCTGTTCTGTCTTCCTTGGTCTTCTTACAGCAAATCACACCCTTACAAGGCACTGAATTTAGCATGTGAAATAGATTTTGGAAATTAAGTGGTATATAACTGCTCTTAAATGACATCAACTGCAGAATAACTCTGAGGAAGGCAGAAAGAACTTCAGCATCTCGATCTTTACAGCAGCTTAGCAGTTTCCAGTGTCCCCTTCCCCCCATGCATCTATAAATCAATTTTCTATTCTTTTATTGCTCCTTAGTTTTTGGATGATATGAATGTCACTGCCAAAATGAAAAGGTGAAAACAGGATGGTTGTTTTTGCATCTGGATAAAAGTTTGTTACAGGCATGTTTTCTACCTCTCAGCAATGGCAGTTCAGCGCTAGCAAAAAGGGAGGGTGGATAATGTGACACACATTTTACTTTCAGCAAGCTTGTTATACCAGCTCTGAATTTTTCATGAAGGCTTCAGTAACCTGTAGCCGAAGCTCGGGGGGTTTCCACCACAAAGAGGTGGATCGGCTTTGCTCTCACTTCCCATCTGGCACAGGGTGACAGGGACAGTCGGGGGCTGAAGGAAACCTGAAGAAGAAAAAAGTTCATGTGGGACATCCATTGTGATGCATGAAAAGCTAAACATGTGCCTCTTGTAGGGACATAGCTTTGAAACACTTACTTATCTCTGGCTTCAGATTATATTTAGTCAGGGTGTTTTACTTCAGTCACCAGCACAGCTGTCCTGTCTGTAAATAATACTACCAATAGACTCCCTCAAACCTTTATTCTGCTAAGGCTGCACTTTCAGCATCTCTCAACAGCTTGTACCACGAATTCTGTGCCTAAAGTGAGGTTTAGAGTCCATGTCACAAAAGAATTGCTGGCCAGTTTTCTGATTTTTTTTTTTTTTTTCTTTCCCTAAATAAAAGGGCCAAAGGCAGTGACCTGATTTTTATTTTTAAAATCAAAGGCAGCCCTAAAGCAGTCTCTTTAGAGACAAACTGATGTCTATAAAACTCTCTGAAAACAAAACTATTCTGCAGTAGCAGTTGGTTCCCAGAAGAAATGAAACCTCCCCTCTGTATGGGAGCTGAGCTGATGCATTTCTCTGAAGGATATTCTGTGCACTCACTTATGTAGACAAAGTAATAATCTATGAAATATTTTATAAACTATGTAAAAGTTGAGGAAAACAAATTTCTGAAGTTACAAGGTACCAGACTAATTTTTGTCAGGAAAACTCACTTTCTTAGGCTGCTTTTAGTGTCCTTAAATGCTTATGAATTTTTTTTATTTCCCCCCCCCAAGTTATATGATCATGGAGTGTTTTCCTTCTTTGGAAGATGCTGATATTAGGTAGTTAATTTGCTGGGTGACGGAGGTTGGAAGAGTTTGTAGTGAGTCACTGAATATGTTGCTCAGTTGCTCCCTTACTGAGCACACTTTACATCCTACTCTGTACACAAAGCAGCTATTTTATGTGTGTTTTTTTGTTTGTTTTTTTTTTCTTTTTATTCCTTTTGTCAGGCTTGGGTGCTTTCTTACAGTGCTTCAGATGTACTAGTTTAGCTCCAGGACTATTTTTCAGGATAAGGCAGTGGAGTGGGCTCTTTGGGGTTTTTCAGGGAGGCAAAAGCAGTAAGTTTTGTCCGAGACCATGTCTGAATGTCTGAAGTGTGGATTAACATGGTGTGAGCAGCTCAAGACTCTCATGGTCCCATAGCAAGCATCACAGCTATTGCTGCCTCAGTTCCCCTGCTGTGGCTCAACTTCTCAGCAGCAGAGTTTTCCGTAAGTGGCAGAAATTACATCAGATATGATTTTTTAAATCTTGATGTTTTAAATTTTTAAATCAGATGATGTAATTTCTGATGCTGCATCAGATCAATTTGTCTCTGTTTCTTGCCCACCAGTGTTAAGCACCTTGGTAGCACAGGATGAACCTACAGTCTAGGAAGGGTTCTCTCTAGAGCTCTCTGAAGTGCAAAGTCCCTCTTCTACCCCTTGAGTGCTCTCTGGTCCACTTGCCCCTGGTTTATCTGATGCAGCCAATATACTTTCTTGCCATGCAACCCTGATTTTTCCCCCCAAACAAAGCAGTTACCATCAAGTAAAAAGAAAATAGTTGATATTAATAGAGTTTGTAATTTAAGTTGCGGTTGCAAACAATGTATTTCAGTATTTCATGAATTTTTTAGCATGAAGTTGCAGCCTCAATGTCTTTGTTGTGATTTCTACATTCTGTTTTCCTAACTTTTTAGTAAACTGGAGTTCCTGTTGTGTGGTGTGGTATTTTGTTAGCATTTGTGTTGGCTTTCAGTAGGGTGTTGGTCATCCTTAGGTGACGTGAGCTAATGCATTGCAGGTACCTGTTGTTAAGTCTAAAGCTGGAAGAAAAATGTTGGTCATTGATAGTTAAGTCTGTTCTGCTTACAGGATGCAGAAGTCATTGCTGAGGCTGTGAGTGTTGAGGCTTTAGGGTCTGAAGTTACCTGCCAGGACTACACCACACAGTAGCCTACCCTCGCAGCAGCCCATCTTCTCCTCTGCTTGAAACACTGTCCCTCTCCCATTAAATTGCTGTCCTACCTGTCTTCATTGGTGTCCACCTCACTTGTCTAGAGGCAGCAGTGTGAGCAAGTGTGGTCTCCTTGCCCTCCTTCCTGTAGCTGCAGGAGAACCCTTGCAGTGTTATTTAGTCCTTTTAATAGCTCAGAGAATGCATCTATCAACAACTTGAACTTCTGGCAAGCAGAGTTTTTCAGTGACTTATGATTTGGTCAAGTCAGGTGGACTTTTGCATGGATGGCAAGAGATGCTACAACTGAAGATGCTCTGCTTGGCTGTTTTATCAACTTGTTGCTAGATGCTTTGCTTGGGATGGTGGTTTTCTGAAAACCAATGGGAAAAGTGAACAAAGCTATGTGGTGCATCATACTAAAACAGACACTAAGTGAAACCTTCATGACTTTTTGTTGTATAAAAAGTGGAGGAAAAAATCTCTGTAAGATATTAAATTGTTTGGCTTTTAGTGGCTTCAGACTATACCATGGACACTTGCCTATCATTACAGCTGCTTTGCTTTCATAGTGAAAT
>VZTY01010561.1:0-26099 GCA_013400935.1 Turnix velox | reverse complement strand
GATTTTGTCATTTAAGAGGAATAAATCATGTTTGTCCAATGATTTCCCTCCATCCTTCATGTAGCAGGGGTCCTTCCCTCTTGCTCACAGACCAGGAAGTTGACTCCTGCACTGCATCAAATTACATGAAGACCCTGTCTGACCAGTAGGAAAAGCTTCAATTTCCATGGAGCCTGGCTGTTTGCCTGAGCTCTGGCAGGCATATTGACCTGTGCCATCAACTTTGTTAGCCTCCTTCACCCTTTCTATCTCTCCTCCTCTGCACTTCTGCTGGAGATCTCTCTCCTAGACCACATTTTTGCATTCTGTGAGGTGCGTCCATCCCGATACTCCACCACATGGATGGTGCATCCACCAGAAGAAGGCAAACATGGCCTTTCTCTCAGCTGTCCAGCCATAGCCTATTTAAAGAAAGTATAAAACAGATAAATAGATATTGCCTGCTACAGTTAAACAGAGTTTTCTCTTTTAGGAAAGTTCAGAAGATAATTTGGGGACCAGACACCAAAACTGGAAATCATAATTCCCTTTCTGTAATCCATACACTGACATTTCTAGGACAATCCCCAGTTGTCTTATTATGAATATCGTATAATATTCACAACTTCTGATTCAATTTCAGCTTTTTTCAAAAAGTGTCTGAGTCCCATATATAGGCAACAGAGAGAAGCATGTGTCATCGAAGACAATTGGAAGGGTTTGGATTTTTCCTCTCTGTTGACACGATCGTGCTTACTTCCAGAGGAGTGATTCACTAGGCATAAATTAGCAAGCTATTCACTGTTGGGTTTCCTCAGGGAACCAATTTGAATTACAGCTACCCCTCCTTACATGATTGCTTATTCTTGTCATGGTACTGTCATTCACTCTCTCCTCAGTCTTTCTCCTGCATCTCTTAGCCTGTGGTCTGAAAGCTGATGTTAAACAGATTACCAAGGTGATCCCTTCCCAAATTTCTTTTTAAATTTGAAAATTTTCATGGCATGAGAATTTCCACACAGCCCCACAAATGGCTGTACACCCAGTATTTCATCTATTATAGTACAAGATCATAAACCTGACTTATTTATTCACTTTTCTTGCCAGCCCTGATTTCAAAACAAAGCTAAAGTCTCACAGACTCACAGTTAACATGGTCTACCAATGTTATTGTGGTTTAGCTACAAGAAATTGAATTTCTGTACTTTTGACACACTTGAGCACAGGTTTTGTGTGAGCTGTTCACACAATTTCTATAATTGCTAGAGGCAGTTTCAAAATCCTTCCCAGACAGAAGTACTGTCACAATTTTTATGTCCTTTCACAGCAGCAGTAAGAGGCATTTCCTAACTGGAAATGGAAACTTTACAAACAGTGTCTGAATTCTTATCTCAATGTCATTAGCTGAGACAAGGAGGTAAAATAGGATTATTGCATTTAAAAGAAAGTAGACCTTGTGTCTTTCATTCTCTTTCTTATTTTATATGACTTATTTAATGTGCTTTAAGAAAATAAAAGCTAGTATCTTCGATGTGTTTGCATCCCTCATATTCTCAGTTCCCCCCCATCAGTCCTTCTTGTATTCCTTAGACTTTTTTTTTGATATTTTTTCTCATTTTTTCAGATTAGGGGCTCCAAGGAGAAATAGCCAGGGAGAAATCCAGTGCAATCAAGAAAAAGCACTCATACTGTATCTAAGTTCTCATTCCAGCTTTTCTCCTACTGATCTTTTTAGTGACTTCTTTCTTTTTCTGAATAATCTGCTTGATAACTGGTTTTTGTTGACATTAGTGAAGACTACCTGTAGCATCTCCAAGTTTCACTGAGACTTGAGTTTTCTAATGAATCAATGTTACACTCTTTGAGAAGAGTGAAACTTTCAGAACAAAACTTGCAGTAGTGATATGGTTAGAAATAACAGCAGTGATGTGCTCAGAAGCAAAATGATTGCATGAGTAGATGTTTATCACTTAAGGACAATGAAAGAGCAAACCAGGGTATTATTTCTATTGCTTACTTATGATCTACAAGTGATGAATAAATTGCATTCTTGCTGTATCTTACAAGGCAGGTATAACCTTATGAAAGACAATGCAAGATTGCATATATGTAAAGCCATTTTCTTGTCCATTTTTCTTGCTATAATAGTAAGGTTTCTGTCCAACACTGCTCATTTCAGTCTTAAGTTGCTCTGTCTTTATTGGGAAGTTTCAAGGAAACACCACACTGTAGTCTGTAAAAGAAGGTTTTAATTCTTTTTTTTTACAATATGAGTGCTTCATTTATGTTTTAGCATTTGCTATAGCACACATCACAATTCTTTATGCTCTTAAATGTGATATTCTGTTTTCTTTTTTTACTGATTTCTTTCAGTTTGGTCTAATCTGAATCAACATGGAAACTGCAAGAATGTGTTAAGTATCACATAGTATTAAGTTCTACATGTTTTGAGGCCCCATTTAAACTTCTCTTTTTACTTTTAAGCTATTTGTACTTCATTGAGATTCCTCTTATGCTAATAGAGTAGAAAATACATAGAACTACCATTGACTGACTGTTAAGGACCAATCTAATATTCATTCGCAATATTCCTAGTAGATCACTGTAATAAACAGAACATACACTTTTAGAAAACTAGGGCAGTTAAAGAAAAGCAAAAACCAGCTTGTCTGTCCTGTGCCCCCACAGGACTAGTGATGCTGAATAGATGTTTGCTCTATACTGGTTTTCAGTGTTTCTAACAGGTGAAAGGCCACAATATTCCCAGCAGGTCTCTTCCTCTGCTTCACTGTCCTTGCAATGAGAAAATTCAGCTAATGTTTGACCTGAGCCTTTCCTGTTTCAGAATATGCTGATTATTTTTTGCATATAAAAGTTGAAATACATTATTCCTTCCCTTTAGCAACAACCTTTCATGCAATTGAATACTGATATGGTACCCAGTCTGTCTTATCTCTGTTAGACTTAAAAGAAAATGCTCTTTTCGTCTTTTCACATAGGTTATGTTTTCCAGAGATCTGAGCAGCCTCTCTGTGCTCTTTCTCTGTCAAATCTATACATGGCTGAGACCCCAATCTGTTCTAGATGTTGAAAGGGAACACCTATCCACATCTTGTAGTTTATACTCTTGTTTATACTTCCCACTACGATGTTGTAGTTTTTTTCCAGAAATAGCATGATACTTTCTATTCTAGTTTAACTTGTTCCAAATTGTAATAGCAGACACTTCTGTGTGGAACATGCATTTAACAAATTGCCCTCTATCTAGTGTCTTGCAATTAATTATTTGAGATCTTGTACGTGTCCTAAATCAAATCCAATCCTATTTTGTTATACTTTTTTTAGAATCATCCTGTCCTTATCTTGTCCCAGTGACATTCATCACTGTTGAATGGGTATACCCCATTTCAACAGCAAACCATTGACTGTGATGCTGGATTTTGATTTTCCATCTATTGAAAGTAACTTCCTGACCTGTCTTCTGACAGAATAAGTAACTTCCTGGAAGTTACTTTCTATATTGATTATAGGAGACTGGATATGTATTGGATACTAAATAGCTGAAGAAAGTTGAAGACTTGAAGAGGAGAAAGTTGACAAGTTGTCAGTGTCTAAATAACTCTCTGATGAGAAAAGAGGTATATTTGATAATTTATGAGGGGAAAAGGAGGAGGCCAAGGACAGTGCAAGATCTCATAGGGAAGAGAAACAGTGGAAGTGTGACATATGTGGGGACAGACATTGAATGTTCTCTGGACCTGTACCGACAAGCGCCAACAGTACTTCACCATTCCTGCTCTAATGGCTTAGAACTCATTTTGTTCGTTTGTTGAAAATTGGAGTAGATATGATCGATATACCATCAATCAGTTAAACATTTACCAGTGTCAGTGAACTCTAGACACTGCATAACAAACTTGAGTGAAATACTGTTTGAATTCATTTAAAATCCATTCAAGAACTAGAAACCTCTAAACTGTCCTCAGAATACCAAAGGACTTGAAATACAAGTATTATAGTGCTGAATCAGAAGGGAAAGAAAAGGAAAAAAAGTTCAAATTAAATTAAGGTTAATAATTTTTCTTCTGAGATTCTGAAGTCCACTCTGAGAAACTCTTTTGCCTGAGGCTACTGACTTCAGTTCTCTCATCATTAATCTTTCTTACATTGCATACTCAGTTGCAGTAAGACAATTAAACTAAGTGTGATAGATATTATCCTCTCCACTTTATAAAAATACAGTAGTTTGTCTACCAACTAAATCACTGCAGAATTTGTAGGAAATAGAATACATAGCTCTCTTTCCTAAAGATAATTTCATTAATAATACATTCCTGAAAGCAATTGGATCTTCCTGAAACATATCAAGCAAGAGTAGTACAAATTACATCTTATTACTTTTAACAGGTCTCCTCATAAAACTCAATTGTATCATTGTAAATGCTAAATTTAACAAGGCAAGAATCAAAAATTTTTTGAACTGTTATTCTTTTCTCATTGTAACCAAAGTTCTTGACAGATGCTCTATGAAATACAATGCCAAAACATTGCTACCAAAGTAAATTAACACTGACAATAGAAACAAGTATTATCAGAGGTTTTTAAATTGCAGGATTTATTTTAGTTTTTTAATGATAGATTACCAGAGTTGTGAGGATGGGTTTTTTGGGGGGAATTTCGAAGGGTTTGTATTTATGGCTCTGATGATATCAAAGTTACTGTTGTGTGAATTTTCACATTCATAATAAATCCAGATGAAAAGATATAATTTCTACAGAGTTCAACCAGTTCGTTTTGGAGGCAGATCTACTTCCATATTAAAGTGAGTTTAAAAAATTTATATTTTAATGCAACCTTAAAGTAAACTTCAGAACATATACTATGTGGACATGCTAAAACATGAAAGGATGTTCTTGTAAATTCAAAAAGATGAGTTCAAATTAAATGCTGCTTCATATACAGTGATTTTTAGAATACTCTGTTAGGTTTTTCCCTTCTATCCAAAACTGCTGATTTTTCAAGACTGAGTCTATCCCAGAGAACAAAGCAGTTTCAGAGTGTGTTATTTGGAAAGGTTTTTCAAAGCCTAAGCTGGTCAAAGTGAGCAAGGGCCATGACAGTTTGTCTGCTTGCCTATTTGCATGTCAGGGCCCAGAATTAACTTACAGCTCCTGGGTATATATCCTGGGTTTAGAGATAGCAACAGATCTGTTTGCTCTATTATACCTGTGCACTCATGCATTTTACAACAGTGTTCAGAAGGACTAAGGCTATGATTAAATAATTATTTCATTTAATAGTTGAATATGATGAAAGTACAAAACCACTTTTGTCAGTGAGCCACATTTCATATGGGAGTAATTCCACTGATTCCAGTGAGTTACATCATGAAGTAACTTTTTCCTCTGGTTATATTCCACATGAAAAATGTTTGAAAGTGAAAAACAGTGCTGGAAGAATGCCAAACCAATGGAGTGAAGCAATCAAACCTGGAAATGCCTGTGGGAAAAGCCAATTCAGCCTTTACTTCGTTGCCTTGTGCATAGATATTTTAATAACATTTTCACAAACTTTTCTCCATGAAATCCCTTCACCTGTTTCATAGTCTTTTCTATCTGAATTCATTGCAGTTCTTGCTCTCATTAAATCAGATTGATTCTTGCAGTCATTTCTGACAGAACTCTGGTGTTTATCACTGAAAACACTGATGACTTGAATAAGTCATGTACATCATCATGGCAATGGTTTTTGGATATGTTTTGTTGCAGACTGTTGACCCATTTCTGTAGAATTTTATTAAATGGTGGAGGTTCCTCTGTCCCTTTGTCCCCATGCTCACTTTGGGAGAAAGTCAGTCAGTTAAGGTGAGTAAACTATATTTATTTGTTTTGATAAAGACTTTTTCTCAGGAAAAGAAATTAAAATGGAAGAACTCTTGGCATGATTTGGACTTGTTGACTTGGGTCCAGGAGCATAGTATCTATGTTGAAATGGCTGGGCTACAGCTAGTAATTTTGAAATGGCTTATTATCTAAGGTAGAATGTGTCGTGAATGTGCCACTGCTTCTTCATGATCCCTGTTCTTGTGTGTGGAGTAAACAGAGGCCCCTGCAACGTGCTCCCCTTTGCTGCTATGACTGACGTGTAAACAAGGGCACAGGCATGCCTCTTGTGTAATAGCACACAAGTTGCCTGGAATAGATGAAGTTTCCCAGTTTCCATTGCTTCTTTTTACATTTTGGCTAGTTCATACTTCTCTTCTTTGCATGCAGTATGGCAGCCAGTGAAATGGAGCTCCCTATTGCACATTTTGAACGTCTGTGGTTCTTGGCTTTATCTCCTTCTAGGCCCTTTATGCTACTGGCAAAGAAAAAAGTATTTTCTATTTTTTTGTGGGTTTTTTTTCTGCTATAAAATCAGAGCAGTTTCAAAATTAAAAATCTCTTCAGCATTTTCCCCCTTGAAGTTGTCTTTCACAGGCCTACACCACAATCCATCTGTATCCTGAGTACTCTGAGGTGACAGGACAGAAGGAAAAGCTGCACCTGCTGCTCTTCTCATTGACATCGCTCTAGAGAAAACTCAGCAAGAGCAGGGCTGTGGCTGAACATTTTCAAAGATGTAATTAATTTTAACACAGTCTCTTCAAATATTGCCACAGGCTTAAGCACGTTTAACTAAACATAAAATTTGAAGAGGCAGTGAACAGTAATGAGAAAGTAAAAACAAAATAGCAGTCAGTCTTTTATTGTAGCAAAATGATTTCACATCTCTGTCAAATGATTATCTTCAAAATATGAAGAAAACCCTGACTTAATTTTTAGATACACTGAGCAGCTGTCAGAGCACATCAGTCTTCTGAACTAAGGTCTAGATGAGAGCTAAAGAAACTGAGATGTTTTCTTCGATGTGTAAATAATACATCTGGTCCCCAGAAAGGATATTTTTCTCAAAAAAATTGAGTATTTCTTGGCCTGACATGAACTTTAAACCACCTACACAGTATTCCTCTTAAATGACAAAATCATAGAATCATAGAATGGTTTGGGTTGGAAGAGACCTTAAAGATCATCTAGTTCCAACCCCCCTGCCATGGGCAGGGACAGATCAGATTGCTCAGAGCTCATCCAGCCTGGCCTTGGATGTCTCCAGGGATCCCATCCTCTGGGCAACCTGTTCCAGTGTCTCACCACACTCATGGTGAACACTCAAATCCTTCCATTTTTCCCCTCAGTTTGCCTCTAGGCAGGTTCCACACACCCCTCTTTTCCCCCCATCTACTGCTTCTGCCCCACACCAACCCTTTTCCAGCCCATTTACTCCCAGATCCCCCACACCTGGGCTCCACTGGAGACTCCTTCCCTCCTCAGCTGTTNGAGTTGCATTTTCCAAGGGGACACGGTGGGAGGAGAAAGGCCGGGGGGCCTGTTGGCCCCCCGGTTGGTTAGGAAGGGGGAGGGTGATGGTCTTGTGTTTCCATTTCTTGTCTTAATGCTCTTTGGGGTTTGCCTGAGGTCAGGCAAATGTTTAGCAGGGAATGTTGTGTTTTACTTTGATGACTTAAAAGCCTTTAGAGATCTGTGCAATTTTGAAATACCTAGGAAGCAGAATTAATACCAAATAATATTTCTTACATTTATGTAGCTTCAGTGGTTTAGTTCTTGAATTCTGTTTTTAAGTTCAGTTCGGCCCCACTTAGAATAAAGTCCTTATGTAGGAACTGCGTTTGCAGTGGTTAGTTTCTATAATATTAGTTTATAACAACATTTTTTCCCCTCCTTTGTACTTCTTCTGGGATGTAGAAGTGCTACATTCCAGTATCCCTAATCAGTCTCTAGTACTTCAGTTTAGAGATTACAAAATATATGCATAGCCTGTGCCAAATCCCTTCCAACTTTTCCTTCTGGAGAGGAAAGTTTATCTGTCAGCAAACTCCTGGGCTTGCCTGCTGGAAATGCTTCAGTGCCTCAATGCCTGCACTTTTTTTTTTCTCTTTAAGTATTTAAGTAGATGGGTATTTTTTTTTCTCTGAGCTTTTGCAAATCTAATGTGCTTAGAAGACTAAGCTTGTTCAGTAAGGTGCTAATATTTAGTAAGTCACTGAGTCAGCTTTGTCATATAATGCTGAAATTGATATTTTACATGTCAATGTCTAAACAGAGTTATTTGGATTCTTTGAAACCAGGCAGGGCATCGAAGGCTTGAAAGATTGCTTAATACAAACTGTCCTGTTTTACATAATAAAAGTGAAAAAAATCAGGAGAATAAATAATAAAAAATACTGTGCCTTGGCCAGCAGAAGGTAATGAATGTCATATGAAAGTCCAGTTCAAGCTGAGCTCAAACCTGAAAGCAACCTGACACAAGTTAGAGGAAGGGAAGCTGATGCTAAGGTGAAAACAAGCAACAATTACCTTTTGTTTAGAAACACCTACTGATTCAGGAGTTTATATTTATATAAATTCATAGAAAAGCAAAGTCACTAAAGACTGGAGATGTGTTTTCAGAACAAGAGAAAGAACAAGATACACTGAAAGAATGTGACAACAGGAAGAAGCGGTTTTCAGAAGACATGTCACAGTGTTTGACATGAATAGCAGCGTGAAGTGGAACAGCTGAATTTCACAGGTTTTCTTGCCTTTCTCATGCAGAAAGCAGATTTCAGAAGGGTCTGCAGTAAAACTGAGCAGTTCACTTTTCAGGAAAATTATTTTCAATTTTGTTTTTCAGCACAGGATTGTTAAACCTCTGTTTGAGAGTCCACATCCAGAGATTCATCAGAAGATTTCACAAATGTCTCAACATTATGTAAATAGGTTTATATATATATATATTTAGCATGTTTGTGCTTCATCTGTTCTGTAGTTTTCTGGCCTGGAAAATTTCATACCTTGATATTTCTGAGCATCGTGGTATCACCAGATAATAATGTGTACTGTGTCATTGCTTCCCCTAAGGCAAGGAATGAGCATGCTCCATGTTAGTGCAAAATAAATCTAAGTTTTAACTTTTCATATGGGAAGAGTGCTTAGGTCAGATTTGACAGGCAGTCAAAAACCATAAAGTTATTTGCTGTCAGATGCTGACTTCTCCTACAAATAGCACCTTTTCAGAGATTAAATAAATACAGAAAGCTCATGTCCATTCCCTTTATTTGGATATTGCTTTGTTTGCACATGGTCTTTTTCAGACAGATAGGACAGAGTTTTACTTACCTTTTGAGCCTGCAGGGTAGAAATCAGCTCTGATGCAAAGTTAAGGCTTCTGTTTACTCTTCAGAACTGAAGAGTAGTACTGTACCAGACACTGCTCCTGGATGTATGCAGGACTTAGTTCTGATAGGACTGGAATAAGCTTACAGATGTCCTTCAAAAAACCTCAGAATTAAAATTTTCTAGAAAGTATTAAATAGAAGATGTTATTTGTTTGATGATCAGCCATATATAATTTCAGAAGTGCTGCTGAGCTTAGTAGACCCACTAAGAAGTTGGCATACATTAGGAAATTAATTCTTCTGCCTCATTCATGGCTAAACCAGCTGAAAGTCACTGGAGAAGGTATGAATTAAATTTGTGGTGGTGATGTTTCTGAGAAGCTGTTTGATTTACGTGTATGTTTGTTTTACATCCAGACACTCTGAAATTGAATGGATTTAGGAGCTGTAGCTTTCTCAGTTATTTTATGCCTGGGCGTAGGGTATGTCTCCTTAAGGCGTTGGGATTTTGTCATGTGGTGAGGAAAGCTTATTGCCTGTGACAGTCCTCTGTGAAATCTTGAGTCCTTGCAGCAGTTAAGGCTGTGGTGAACAGTAGGGTCTTTTAAATTACAGTACACCTACCACTGATGATAGGTGTCCTCCATAATTGCTATCAAAGTGCCAGCCACTGCTACCTAAATAAGGTCTCTCTGCACTTGAGCAGAGTGGGTGCTGGTGCCACAGTCAGTGCAGCATCCATCACTGCAGGGAGCCAGGGTGAGGATTTCAGCCATAAATCTACTTTAAATTTCCTAATGAGAACTACTTTGGAAAGCATTAATGTTCTGACCTCGTGATGGCTGTATGCAGCTGTAGGTTCTACAACATATTTAGGATGTTATTTTAAAACCCTGTATTCAGTTTGGATAAATCGGTCCTGAGGCCATTGATTATACTAGGAAGCATGAAGAGAGCAGCTTGCTTGAGATCAGTGAAAGGAGAAAATGGATTAATGATGGCTTTCAGAAAGTAAGAAAGCTAGCTTTGAGGTTTTTTTATATTTAATTGGTCATTGGTTTTTTTTAGCTTTTTAAAATGAGACACTGAAGAAATGAGGAAAACATAAGTTGTGGAAGAAAAGAAGCAGACCATGATCCAGTCAAGCTGTCCAGGGTCAGTATATCCCAGGTCTTCCTACTCTGAAGTATGGTACTTACTGTTAACCTACTAAAGGAGCTCAATTGGATCAAACTAGGCCTGGAGGTTGCATTTGCAGTCAGCTCTGTACAATTCACAAGTATTTTTTTATATAATAATTATTTTTTAATGTAATATGAACTTCTGCATTCTGAATGTTCTGTGTAGAGGTTGGTGATATTTTAATCCAACTGCCCTAATAAATACAGCTTTAGGAACACAAAAAGGAAATTATTCTAGGGAAACTAAGGGCAATATATTGAATTAATAATTACTATCCAAGTGCTGGATGCCAAAAAGTTAATTATACCTTAAGAGATTAAGAGAGCTTTTTGTTTTAGTAAGATGCTTTAGTAAATCTGAAAGTGCATTTTCTTCCTTTATCATGTTGCTTTAAATAGAATCTTTTAAGAATAATATACATTTGGTGCTATTAACAGTTTTCTTATTATCACAACTACTATATGAGGATAAATATGCATCTGGAATAACAGGATTTAAAGGCTCCCCACTAGCTGTTTCTGCCAAAGCATGTTGTACAGCAGGGAGCAGGCTGCATTGCATAGAAGAGCCTTCTGTGTGAGCTTGTGTTACTCATTTCTAGGTATCTCAGAGCATGGATGGAGAAAATTACGCGCATGCATCATGCTCCAATGCACTGATAATCTCCTGAGAATGATAGTCTGGCTGACTCTTCAAGAAATGGAAAACGAGGCATCAAAAGGGCTCATGCTGGCACCAGCAGCTGGCTGTGTACACAGAACCCCATTCCAGAGGATGCTGCAACTCCATGCAGCAAGGGTGCAGGGTTATATACCCACCCTTCGGGGGAGTTTCTGGACACCCACCTAAGAGCCTCTGTGAAAGACCTGAATCTCTGAGCAATCAGCTGGGGTTTGCCTCCCAGCCATGCATTACTGAGTATCTGTGAGTGTGCAAGTGCAAGAGTGTGCTGTGTGAATAGACATGCATGGGCAATATGAATGGTTCTTGGCTGTTGATAATAACAACCTTGTTGATAAAAGCTCTCCTAATCACTAATTTCTTGTGATCTTTCTCTGTCAGCTCAGTCCCCTCATCAACAAAGATGCATTGCTTTCTCCTGGTATATCAGCACTGCAACCATATGCAGCCTTTGAGTTGTTTCAGCAGTTGGTATCATCTCACAAAATCATGGAATAGTTGAGGTTGAAAGGGATCTCCAGAGGTCATCTGGTCTTGCTGCCTGCAGGCTACTCTGGGACCATGTCCAGATGGCTTTTGAATAAGTCCAGAGAAGGAGACTCCATGACCAGTGCTCAGTCATTCTCACAGTAAAAAAAAACATGTTCAGATGGACCCTATTGTGTTTCAGTTTAGGCCCATTGACACAGTTCTTGCTGGAGTAATATCAAATCAGAAGGCTGCGAATATTATCCTGTGTAAATGTTCCGTGATTTTAAGGGAGTATGGAAAATCAATGGCAAGTTTTTGCACTAGAGTCTTACAGGTCAAAGTTAATTTTTGTCTAGTACATATTTTAACTAACCATTTCAGAGATCTATCAAATCCACCAACCACAAACTAGCTAATACTGTATCCCTAAATCATTCTTATATTATTATTGTGATTGTCTCAGGACCACATCCCTACATGTAGATTATTTTCCATAAAGATTTCCTTTCATGGTGAGATTTAGCTACAAATTCCTACATTATAAGGTTATGTTGCTACCCGTCCAAGCTCCTACTATGGTTATTAGAGATGGAAAGAGTCGTTCTAACTATTCATCTGACTAAGTTTGATTTCTACTTTTTGGTGTAATTAATTGACTCAACTTCAACGACTTCTTCATTGAAGCTTAGACACCTTGCTTGCATGTAAAGACTTCTACTGAAGAGATGGAAATTTTAATTACCCTTTTAATGGTATCATGGAGAAGAAAGCTGGCAGCATAAAACCCTTGTTAACACTGCAGATGGGATCTACCTGTCTCAATAGGATGCAACTGTTTTATCAATAGATCTGTGGTATCAAGATGAATATGAGAAACAAATAGGCTGTGTAATTTCACACTTTCAAGTCTTCATCACTAACTGTTCAGCTTAAGTTTCTATGAGAATTATAATTTTGCTGATAACAGAATTTGTGGCAAATGGATGCATTAATACATCAACCAAAATAAGAGCCTGAAAGCACTTGGTTGTGGCACAGTGGCAGGATAATGACAAATAGCATAGACTCAGTCTAGGCAACAGAACTGTATAAGACTCATCTCCACTGCGAAAATAGCTTTTCAGTGAATAATACACAAAATTTCCAAAGCTGTCAGAAACGTTCCCCCTCTAGAGGCTAATGCAAAGAACTGCTTACCTACTTGTTCAGACTCTGGCTTTAGTTTTGATTGGTACCAAATTAAACCACAAATCTCAGTGTGGCCAAATCCCATCCTAAGGAGCTTTACGGCAATTTTTTTCATTGACCTGGTTGGTGAACCCACATCTTCAGTCACCACAGCTAGATGTCAGTTCTTTCTTGTCTTTGACCAGCCTCTATATTTCTCTTCCCTTATATTCCAAATTTTGTGAAAGGATAGACATCACACCTCTCTTGTTCAAAGAAGTGAGCTTTGCTGGATTCATGAACCAGGTCTTGTGCACATCCACACTGGTTCCTGAGTTCTAATGCTCATTTATGGGCTTTCAGTGAAGTAGATTGAGTCTCACTATGGAATTTTAGCAAAGCAGAGACACTTATTTCCTGCTGGTAATATCTATTAAACATTTGGAAGCAGGAGGAAAGCTTGTATTTTCAAAAGACCATGATTTATCATTCATTTCGCTTTTCCTAACCTTTCTAAGCAAGTATCAGTACCCCAAGATGGTTTGATATTTCATTATCTCGCTGTCAATGCCATGGAAAGCCCTTAATTGTAAATTGTTTCAGTGTGTTTTGCATCTGAAATATGTGTTCTTCTGCACTGTAAAAGTTATTTGGTGCTGGTGATCTGCCAATGCATGAGAGTGGCAGCTGTACCGTGCTTATATATATTACTGGAAGCACAACACTAGAAGTGCCACACCAGTGGCAATCAAAAGTTGGGTACTGGATTGTGCACTGTTTCTGAAACAGGAGAAACAGAGCCCTGGGGGCAAGATACAGACAGGACTCCACGGAACTATTGGAGAGGCCCAGAGGAACGGCACGAGAATGATGCAAGGGCTGTAGCATCTCTCCAGAGGACAGATTAAGTGGGCTGAGGCTGTTCAGACTGGAGAAAAGAAGGCTCCAGAGAGACCTCATGGTCTACAGGGGGACTACAGGAAAGCTGGGGAGGGACTACTTCCAAGCAATAGCAATAGAACCAGGGGCAAAGGTTTTGAACTAGAGCAGGGCAAGTTTAGATTAGACATTAGAAGAAAGTTCTTCACCATGAGGGTGGTGAGGCAGGTTTCCCAGGGAGGTGGTGGAAGCCTAGTCCTTAGAGACATTCAAGGCCAGGCTTGATGAGCCTTCTAGCAGCTTGACCTAAAGCAAGATGTTTCTGCTCTACTGCAGAGCTAGATGGCATTTAAATGTCCTCTACAACTCAACACATTCTATGATTCTATTAGCATAATTCATTGCTAATTTGGTGCTTTGGCCATAATCGTCATTTTACCTCAAAAAACACATTTGGAAATGTGTTTCATTTGCACATATTTCACTTTCATCTCATCTCTTTGCTTAGAAAGTCTTGTGTATGATTTGTTCCAAATCAGAGCAATTCATCAACTAAATGTAATAGAAGAAAATTGGATTCCAGCTTTAGAGACATATACAACTGAAAATCAGTCCAAGACACTGCAAAAAATTCAGGACAACAGAAAATGCTGATTTTTGTCCTGCTCATGTAGTCCATAGAAAAATAGAAGAAATCTTATGGTAGAAACTGAATGCTCTGGATGTTTCAGTCACAGCAAAGGTTCCATTACATTATTACTGCAGTAATTGCATTTATTGAGGTCTAGCAGGGAAATGCTGCACATTGTGTTTGTGTTTATCTTTGTATGGGAAGCTTTACATTGCCTGCCTATGTTGTGTCAGCTCATATCATTCTTAGTACAATGTAATGATGGAATTGGGGCATGTGGATCATGATTTATGGGTTCAGCTTGCAACGTAGGTCTGATTTTGTTTAACAGTTCACACAGGACATGTGCGCTTGGGTGACAAACTGCCTTGTTTTCAGTTAGTATAGGCTGATGTGTAAGAAAATAAATACACCCGCAGTTTATAATGTTAGCTTAACATGGAGTGCAACAAAGTAGTGCTATTCTATGCTAGGACAAATTCTTAATTAATTTCCATTAAGTTATCTAAATCAGTTTTGGAATAGCATTTCTGAATAACAATTTCTGCTGCAAGTCACAATATGTATATGCACTTTTCAGGAACAACTCCCACTTTCTTGGTTTGGATTGTGTTTTTGTTTTTTAATGTGAGCAAATATTGTTTTACACCCATAGGGAGAAGACTTGCTAATTTTGTTCCTGTTCTTTTTCTTGGATGCTAAGCTTTTGCATCAGGACACTTCAATAATCATAAAATTACACAGAACAGATGTTTCCAAATGTATTATTGGTGTGGCAGAATTTGCAGCCACAGCATGTGAATAGTGATGGCAATTTGGGAAATTCAAGTATTACACCTTTTTGGGGATTTGAAAGGCAGCTGCTTCGAGGCTCTGTGTTTTCACTGTGCAGTCACTGCACAGCCACATCCTCCATTTTTGCATTTGCTTTTCTTGGTGAAATTATTATTGGCTCCTAGGGAGCATCAACAATCTTAGTCTCTCAGGCTTGGGAAGGAAGACTGCTGAGAATAGTTTCTCTTTCTGCTGCAGCTTATGATAAAGTTTAAGGTGATAAATCTTGAGACACAAACATATTAGAATTTCAGGAGAAGGTTCTCACTAGAACATTTATTACATTTTGGGTTGTTTTTCTCCCACATTCACTTACAACATTAAGCATGTTCATAGTCCTCAGGAAATTTCTTTTGTTTAAACAGTTATAAATTCTTAAAGCTAAGCACACTTTCCTCCTGTCTTCCAAGACATATCCAAGAGTTCCCTTGAAAGTATTTTGCTAATAATTTGTAGAATTGGTTACTGTATTACACGAAGTTCAGGATTTCAGTGGCCTAAACCTTTAACCTTGAATCTTGTATGTTTTGACTCTTGCAATTGGGAAATAAAATGGTTTTTTTAATTACAAAGTAGTTTAAAAATGGCACTTCAAGTTTCTAATGAAGTGCCTACATTGCCACCTGCCCTTTTCCAGGCACTTCTAATAAATATATTGAATTCCTGTAGATACCAAGAGAGTTCATGTGTACACATAGTAGGGTAAGTTTGTCAGCCATTATCTGCCTGTTGTGCTTTTCCAGGACAATGTAGCTGCTGCCTCCTGCCATCCCACTTGGGATATGGTCTTGTGACTGTACTTCATCAGACTACCTACTCCTTTTGTTCTAACCATAGATTTACAAGTGAATCTCTGATTGTAACTCCTCAAAGTTATTACATATGTTCCGGTTAAATGAATTTGATAGCTAGGGAGGGGTCATTCTGCTGCCAACAGTGCTGCTGGTACCCTTTTCTCCTCTGTCTTCAGATGACAGTAGATAAGTGAAGCCCTAATTCATGATATTTGGTGTCAGCAGGAATACTGACAGCTTGATTTATTTTTTAAAACAGCGAAATAAAAAAAATGAAACAGTGAACACTAGGATAGACAAAATCAGTTCCATTAGTTTATTATAATAAAGGAAACCTTATTTTTAAAATGGCATAATCTAAAAATGATTCTGTGGATTTCCAATAATTGTTCTCATGTACAACCTCAAAAAAAAAAATGCTTATACTCAAAATGCAAGCTTCTGAAAGCAAAGGTTTGTTTAAAAAAATTGTAAAATTTCTGTTTAATTGGGGTTTGTCTGTCTTAGCTTCTCATAGTTTTATTGTGTTCAAGACTGTAATCATTAGTTCCTGTTTTACATCTTTACAAAACTATGGAGTAGAAAAATCATTTATATAATGCTGAGTATACTATTTTTGCTTTTCATACATACATATATATATAAAATTAAAATTTTATACTGGTGATAATGTTCTATTTGGTGATACGTTTGGGGGTTTTTGTATGTTTTTGAATATCAAATTAGTGTTAAAGATTATTTTTTCACTGTTTTAATTTCAGATTTGGATTCTCTAACAGGGCATGCATTTCAAGGTAAAGTGAACAGTTAGACTGATTATGTTGTTTGTTTTCTATTGGGGGTGCAAAATCTAATTGGTATTCTTCTGACAGCATTTTGTCACATGTTGAAATGATACTGTTAGGGCAGGTTTTGGTTGCAGAAAAATTAGGAAATAGCTATTATATGCATTAGTCAAAAGGATACAACTGAAAATGTGCTTTAAATGTTAACTGCAGCATCTTTAACATTAAAGAAACCAAAGGGGGAGAAGAATTAATCCAAAATACCAAATTTTAATGAGAAGAGTTTAAGTTAATTGAAACTTGCGCATGATTCTTAAATGAAGCAAAGCACAGCTACCTGGAAGTGTTTAAGGAAAGCTTAGTTTCAAGAAACACAAAGCTGAATTTTCTGTTCTCTAATTAGAAATGTATCAGAAGCAGGTTTTGAACAGTGAGAAGATAATTTTCAGTAATGAATCAAGAAACAATCAGAACACAATTGTTTTAATTATGCTAATTCTCTAAATTTACTGTACAAATCTATTTTCTTATGCTCTGTGAAAATCAAAAATAGTCCACTCAAACAAAATAGAATCTTATGATTATTTAACAATTCAAATATTTGGAGATAGGAATTTTTAAGCAGACATACGAGAATGGAGAACTTGAGACTCGGTGATCACCTGACCTTTTGTGCTACTTGGGTGAAAATTTTGGCACAGGAGGAATATAAACGAGCTCTCTGCATAACAGGGCAAAGCTCTTCTCTGCTCCAAATCTGTACACACTTATTGCATTCAAAATTCCTTTGCATAACCCTACAAATCAATAGGTCATGAAAACTGAGGTATAATTTTTGTATCCCAAAGAGATTTAACTTAAACTATGATGATATTTATAATTGGAGCAATGTTATTATTTATTAAATAATTGTCTTATAATGTTTCTATTGCATAATATAATATTCCTCCTTCAGTTTTTGTTTAAAAGAGTTTTCTTTAAAAATCATGGAACAATATTTTTATTTGTGGTTTTACAAGCATTGTGGGCATTAGGTCAAAAAAACTTAAGTGCAGATTTTGTCATTTTCATCCCAGATGAGAAAACTCTTCTGAGTTGGCTAGTGAGGTTTGAGTAAAGAGAGTAATGGGGTAATAAAATGTTTAATAGGGCCATTTCATAAATACCATCTTCATGATTGGTGTTAAATGTGTGCATGTGTCAGCAAGATGGACATCGAGACAACTACTATCAGCTTTTCTATTTTTTTGGTTATTATTTTCTCCTTTTTAAAAAAAATTTACTCTGCTTTTGTTTCTACATGGATATTTTGTGCTTGTACATAATGCTATCATGGTGTGTCTCATTTTTAGTTTGAAATATGTCAGTCTTAACATACTGAGAGCTTTTATACTCAGAGCTTTTATATTAATAGATAGAATTATGGTAAAGAGAAATTATCCTTATTCTGCATACAAGATATCCTCAATTGCAGGACAGGTGGATTATATGTCCCCATTCCATTACAGATATGGCGGTGCACTGCTCCATCAAATGGGCCATTATTTAGCAGATAGAAAAATATTTTTTAACTTAGCTCACTGTCAAAGAGATGTAGAAGTATAGTATAGTTAGCTGAGAAGAATAAAAGCCTGGAAACATGGACTTGACTTAAGTAGATATATTTACTTGAGGACTCACAGTATGAACATGCTACTATGCAACTCACAGATATCACTAGAGGATCCATTTCTCATTTGATGCTTTATTTGACAAAGCTGATACTTTTTCCAGGGAAAACTGTAAAACTGTCTTGTCTTCAGCTTTATTTACATTTAATAATTAAGTCATTACAATATTCTGCTAAAGTAGTGCATATGTAATGTTATAGGTGTAGCTAAATTAAACAGCAAAAGGATGCTTATGTACCTTAGTTATACTGGAAAACACATAACACTAAATCTATTTTAATACCCATGTGTAAGCATGATAATTCTAGTTAGGCTAAAGCATGTTAGTTTTCAGGATAGAGGCAAGATCAAGGTGTTACTTATGCTTCTTCAATATCAGTTAGCTAATTAGATGAAATATGTACAGATGATCTCAGAGTATTAAGAGGTGATTTGAATCTCACACTGAAAATACACAAACCAAACTCAATCGAAATTTCTGTTTAACTCACCTTGGGAAAAGTGCTCCCTCTGAGATAATCCAGAAAGACTCATTAATGAGGCCTCTGAGTTTATGAGGATTCAGTATTTCTCCATTTGCTCCTTGGCCAGTGTTCTGCAGCAGCAGAATACTAAAGAGCTCTTTTCCAAAAGTGAGGTGGGAGTGTTGGTGCAATGTGTTGGTACCAAATGCCAAGCCCTGAGCTGGGCACACAAATCAAGCCTAGTTCTGCACTGGCCTAATCCCACAGGTGGTTTGCATCCAAACTCAAAGTAAGCTCACATTAGGATATGACTACTTGGTGAATTCAAGGCTGAGAGAAAACACCTTCCTTGTCACCCCTAGCCACTGTATCAGCACCCCTCTTTGTATTCTGTAGATGTGGGCAATGTCTGCTACTTCAAGACAGATCAGAATATAAGCCACACCAATGTATCTGTCTGATTTTAATGTGAAAGGAAAAAGAATTTTTTTATAACCCTTGCAGTTGATCAGTTGAAACCTATAAATATGAGATTTGATTATAGTCATTGTCTTAATGCAGAGCTGCAAGTGTTATGGATATGTTGAGAACTTCCAGAAGCTGGATTAAAGCATCTCTTTTACAATGATATCTAATCTCGTCCTAAAGCTCCAAGCAATGGCGAGTCCACCAGCTCCCCTGGTAAGCCGTTCCAATATTTAATTACCCTTAGTGCTAGGAATTGGCAATGTTGTGGTGAGAGTGAATTTGTATATTTCAGCTGCCAGTCTTCCTTTTGCTATGCCTTTGTCAGAAAGATTGAAAAATCTGCCTTTTTCAGGTGTGTTTTCTGAACAGTGTGAAAAACAAAGGATTTGCAGTGACCTGCTGAAAAACACCCATGCACACAAAACCTTGTGCATCTTTTCTGTCTGTGCCACTGGCCTCATGAAATTATTGCTTTGATCTGCAAACCTCACATCTTCCTGGTCTTTAGACTACAGCAATTTTTAAAACCTTATGACTACAAAATGTTTATATACAGTAGTTAAAGCACTTTTTAAATTTTGTTCTAGTGAACTGGATATGTTGTTACTCTTACACCACTGTAAGACTGGTGTTCTGACAGCTGTCTAGGAAATCGCTCCATTTTTTCAAAACATATGTGAGCTTTCTAGAATATATTTGTGTAGAAATTTTTTAAATGCAAAGTAATTTCTTGTACATAATACCTCCTATATTACTCTCACTTTTAGGCATTTAGCTGCACGCTCAGGTTGCAGTGATTGTGTTTAGCAATTCCAGGAGCAATCCCAAAATTTAGCTGATAGAGTGAAAGTAAATGGTTTTCCCTCAGTTTGATGTGGCTCACGCGAGATTAGAGGTGGAAGGGAATGCCTCATATAGCAGCATGTGAAATCTAGCTTCTTCCAGTCTGCTTGTACTTGGGAAGGCATCTACTTTTGGATGACCATTATTCCCAATGGAAAGGAGGTTAAGTCAGTATGTGTTTTGGGATGAAAAAAGGACAGAGACTGCAAAGCATGTAAAGATATAAAATTTCCTCCTAACTTTCAAAAACTTCCTAAACAGAAGTGCTGGCAGCCCTTGTAACCAAAGGCTTTTTTTTTTCGATGTGCAGATATTTACATTCCTTCATGGCAGCACTTTGACATATTTGGGTTCTAGGATTATGTTTTCTCTCTGATCGATAAGTATGCCACAAAACTGGCCAGATCATAATGAATTTAAACCCTTCCTTGGGTCTTTGCCTCACAGACAGAATCTCCCATGCTGTAGGTCCTTTATTTCCAGATGTTCTCAATCTACTGTATGTTTGCTGTACAACATATTTTGGTGCTAGTAGTTTGTCCAAACTGTTGCAGTAGGATGCCCATCGCAATTATTTACCTCTCTATAATTAGTGAGGGTAGTGAGGAAGAGATGGGGTTTTGGATTCTGGTTCTTACATGACAGATAAATTATCTGTTTTGCATTACAATCTTTGGATAAATGCATGAAACTACAATGCTAAAATGGGGAAACCCAGACTCCCAGAAAAGCATCCTTAGCAGTGGACTGCTATCTCAATCAGAGCTTTTGTATTCTTTGCATTTCTTTTCTCTATAATAGCCCAGAGATGGAGAATAGAATAATTCTGTCCTGGGTCCCCCTGTAGACAGAGGCAGTAATAGGTGTCATTATGGAAAAAAAAAAAAAAGTTCTGTTACTTGCTCAGGTGTAAACACTTGCCATTGGAATAGCAAAGACACCAAGGTGTTTACTGCTGTACTCAAATTCATCCCTCAAACCTCATGCCTCTACCTACTGCCTTAGAAGATTGAGAATGTACCTGTGACACATAGGAGTTTTGTGGAGAGGGCAGTTAATAGCTATGTCTAATTTGCTTTCTAACAGCTGTGAAATGTTTTTCTGAATTCCTGTTCTGGAATGTATACGTATTAATTAGGTGCCAACTGAGTTAGTTGGCAATAGATAATACAAATTCTGCCTATGTTGAATTTTAATTCTGTTTTTAGTATGTAGTGTTTTCTCCTTTGCTTACTGGCACCCCAAATTGTCCAAACTCTGCAGTATGATCCACAAATTGTTCTTCATTGTGTTAATGATAAATACTGTTTTGTTGCAATTCATGGAAATAGGCTTGAGGTTTTAAGAAATACCTCAGAGACAAAGCTGTGGCTGATTATTTATTCTAACAGTTCTTCATTCTGAGTGATGTAATCTTCAGATTTCAACTTCAAAATGTTTCTTTTTTTTCATTTCTAAAAGTCATTTAATAGTCTAGGGAGAAGACTGTTGTCTTCAGCACTTTCGGTAGACTTGGAGTGTGCTAAGTAAAAAGAGCATTCTGTGGTTTTTACCTAGTAGTGTGAGCTATGGTAGGAATTTGGCACATGTGGTCCTATGGGAAAAGTTTAGAGAAAAAGGGTCTCAAATGCGAATTGGATGTGAACACAAAACATCCATTCTAATTTCTGGGTGTATGTGATCAAGGTAGTGGTTTGGTGACCCACTCATTTTCCAGAAGACATAACACTTTGTTTGTATAATAAGCGTCATTTCACAGGTTAGTTAATAGCCTACTGAATTGTGTACTGTCGTATTCACAGAGCTTCTGGGTCTGAAAGTTAAGTGGACATTTCATTCATTATGCCAGTGCTGGGGCTTTGTGGCTGAAATCAAAGTTGATCTGAAACTATCTCTTCAGCCAGTATTGCTGTCTCTGCAGCATTGAGTCAGAAGTGCAGAAAGTCTAGTTCGTATCCTTTTCTTACATTTAATACTGGCCAGAATATTAATGAAGAATGGATATTTTAGAATGAGTAATGCTGAGTGGAATTTAGTCCAAGAGTATCAAAAACAGAATATCAAAGTTCAGTGTTCTTTGAGTAGACTGACAGATCTTTAAAGAACAGATTTGGAGAAATTATTTCATAGATGCTTTTGACTAGTTGCCCTCTTGATTTTATCCTAGAAAATGCCTTCCCAGTGAAGTCTAACTAAATGTTTCTTTTTTTCTAACCTTTCTACTTTTCTTCAGTGACATTTTTTTTTTTTACACCAAGTTCAAAAAAAGTTCCTGGTCAATAAAATTCAATGGACAGAATCACAACAGAAGAATAGGCCTTGTTTCATCTACTACATCTGCTATAGGTCATATCTGCCTTCATAACTCCTTTAGCTCTATTAATTTCTTATAGTTCTGTTATTGCCTCTTGACTTTTTTGTCTCAAGAGGAAGCTGTGAGGAGAAAGCTTGCGTGTACACAATATTCTCTTGCCTTTCAATCCCTGATTAGAATTTAACTGTGCATAGTCATAGCCCTGCTGTGCCAGGCTGACAGCAGAGCCTGCAGGTAGAAAACCAAGCACTGCATACCAAAGTGAAAAGTCTGATTTGTGAATTTGTACTGAGGGGAGAGGATTTAGAAATTATTCCAAAGTGATTTAAATTTATTCTTTGAATTCCTTTCTTTCTGACCTCCTTTGGACTCCTGTTCCAAACCAGCCCATGATTTTCCCATCTGGGTTACTCTGGAGACTGGCTCTTGTGAGTGAGAGAATAATGAGGATTGCATGTCACTGAGCAAACCTTTCGTGGAGTCAGGATACAGATGAAATATTCAGGAAAGCTGAGTTTCCACATCACCGTGGTGTATTCCTGCTCCAGAGTGTAATAAAGATGGGAAAAAAGACAAAAAAGGACTAGTTGGAAGATATGAAAGTCAAGTATGTTCTTCCTTATCCTCAGTTTTGACTGGTTTTTTTCTACTTAACTGTATGCAAAAAAAGAAAGGATACAAGTTTGGGGTTTTTTTTTTTCAGAATTAGAAGGACATATAAACTCATTTTTTGAAATTAGGAGTTTCACAGAGACATGTGATGCTGGTGCTTTGCCTCATGGGTTTATGTTACTATTTATGATTATTTAGTATCATTAGTTTTGGTCCTTCAATATGATTTATAGTTGTTCAACAGAACTTTAATATGGCTGATATAAAGGTATAGGTACTATCAGTCATTTCTTAGCCATTTGTGTAACATGACTTAAAGTCTTGATGAGTTCTGCACAACTCTTGATCATGTTTAATATCAAGTCAAAGGTTTAATTCTTAGTTGTGTGTTTCATTAATTCTTTTCTTGATACTTTATTAATTATTGTTTTTAAGTGCTCTGGGATACTTTAAGTGTACAAGGATGAATCAGAGTAATTATATACCTTATTCATTACCACGTTACCAAAGGAAACTTCCTTTTTTTAAAAAAAAGAATTTGAACTCTACTAGTTACTGCAGAACTAGATGATGTATCTTTGATTTGCAAACATGAATTCATGGCTTGGTTCAACATCTCTTCCTAGAAAAATCTGCAACAATTATTTGAGAGCTGCAAGGGCTATGTTAATTATGATATTGGGTTTGTCAGATTATCCTGAATGTTTTATTAAGGCAGCAATTTTTCTAAGCTGTCTTTCAAACATTCTTATTGTACGGCAAGCTTGTGATGCTGCTGGAAATTTTTTGGAACCTATTATGCTGCAGAACATCTGAAGTAGCACTTTATATTGTTGAGAGAATCAGGTGAAATGAAGACTGTGAAATGTGTTAATGTCTCCTAAAACAAACATACTCAGATGTTTTAAGCTAATTCTATAGTCCACAAGATATTAAACTGGAATTATAGCCAAAGAAAAATCCTTATTAAGTATAATTAAGATTTTGAATTGAAGAGAGGAAAACCTTGTTGCCTCAAGGTGTAAATTTGACATTAATCTGCCAACATGTGGAGTTTTAATAGATTCTGACATATTTATGAAATATTGTGTATAGCTATTGAGCTTTCCATTTTAATTACTATTAAAAGACATCTTGTTTAATTTTGCACTAGATCCCACATTTCTTTGGAAAGAAGCTGACTGTTTTCTCTGTAATGATCTTGGGCAGTAAGGAACATTGCCCTCAGGTTGAGACAGAAGTTTAGCAATCACAAGTTATGGCCTGACTTCCTGCAGACTTGCTTTCTCGAAGATTATTTTCTCCATAAACAATGTCTCCACAGAATATTGTTTGAATTTGTAGTTAGCTTTTTTAAATTTATATTTATTTCAGTCTCAGCTGTAAATTATAAAATCTATGCCAAGGAGATCACAAGATCTTTACAAGTCAACAAAATTCACTCAGATGGTGACAGAACACTGGAACAGGCTGCCCAGAGAGGCTGTGGAGTCTCCTTCTCTGGAAACATTCAAAAGCAGCCTGGACACCTTCCTATGTGACCTGGTCTAGGTATTCCTGCTCTAGCAGGGGGATTGGACTAGATGATCTCTTGAGCTCCCTTCCAATCCCTGACATTCTGTGATTCTGTGATAGAGAGGATTCACTTACTTAATTGATATTACAATGTTTTTGAGAAAAATAAGCCATACTGCTACATGAACGTATTCTCCTGAAAACATAAATGACACTACTCAGAAGTTAAGATGCCATACCCAGTCTTTACTATTTCAAGACAAATTTGATGATAGAATTTAAATTATTTTTTTTACATACTTCTAGAACTATTTCTTGGTTCGTATCTCAGCCCAGGAAGTGATCATAAGGAATAGAGATGATTGCAGCTAGTGTTTTCTATAACTTTCTCTACCTCTGGCTAGATACAATTGTGTTTCTTAGACATTTTGGATGTGGTAGTGTGAGACTTACCTATCAAGATCATTTATGCGTATACGTGTTTGAATTTAGAGCAAGACTGGGCACTGGTAGTTATTATGGAGATCACTTTTTACAGTCCTGGCAGTCCTTGCAGAAATAGGATATTTAATATCCTTTCTGGTCTGACCGGCACACATTCAGCCTTCCTTCCAGGTTAAGAACTTGAATTGTGTGAGAGGATATTGCAGAATTTGTCCTGTAGGACAATAGACGCTAATGCACTGTTCAACTAGTGTAACCCATTGCTCACTTATTGGGTATGTTCAATTGCAGGAAAAAAAGTACTGTTTTAATAATTGCTGTGGGAGGTATAATGCTTTTCTATTTTTATGTCAGTTTAATACTTGAGCCTTCATCAAAGTGTTAGATCATGCATATTTAGTTGCTATGAATGAAATCATAAGCAGGTTCTGTATATTATTTTGGATGGATATAATAGAGGCTCATATCTCTGATATCATCTTTGTTTTGAAAAAGGCCCATGTTGCACTGGAGTTGGAAAAAAACCAAATAGCTGCCATGGTTACTTTTTGCATGTATCAAGTTCAGGAGCAGCATATATATCATCTCTCACGCTGAGCACTGAATTGCCTCTGTTAAACTTTCACATTACCTACCCAGAGGACAGGTGTGGTGCTGCAGCATCACAACTACTTTTACAGCTACCCATCAATTCCTGTCTTTGGTGCACTTTTCAACTAAATAAAAAGAGAAAATAGCTTCAAAGTCAGATAAATCATCTGCATTTTAATATCATGCATAATAAATTCTCAGCTGTGAAGTTAACAGCTTAGTGGGTTTGCCTTCCCTTGTATTTGTTTGGGAAGGAAGATCTGTGAAGAGGTGAACACCTTCAGGTGCCTGTCAGGGGCTCAGCACAGGAGAACTTCAGAGATAGAGCCAGCACTTTGTTGCACAGTCTATCAAATGCAGTGGTCAATACAGTCTGCTTTCAAAAGCATCCGTTACACATGGATGGCTGGTGATTTACTTGCTGACATTAATTAGATCTCTCCTCCAGCCAGAGGAATTCTTCCAGCCTAAATGAGAAAACAGCATGAAGCATTATTTTTTGCAAGGCAAGGATTCCTGGCAGGCAATCCTGAACTTCCAGTAAGTAGAATCATAGAATAG
>VZTY01010559.1:1134-13197 GCA_013400935.1 Turnix velox | reverse complement strand
CCAGTTCATCCCAGTTTGGACCCAGTTTCTCCCAACTTGGCTCCAATTTCTCCCCATTTGGACCCAATTTCTCCCAGTTTGGCTCCAATTTCTCCCAGTTTGGACCCAGTTTCTCCCAATTTGGCTCCAATTTATCCCAGTTTCTCTCCAATTTCTCCCACAGCCCGGTTTATGACATGCTGAAACGGAACCTGAGCTCAGCTGCAGTGACAGGTAGGTTTGTCACAGTTTGGGCAGATATTTCATTGTAGTGTTGATGTAACCTGGGTAAGTAATGGTGTGCAGACAAGAAAAATGTTTCTGAAGTTGGAACAAAATGCTGATGAAGGCTTTGACAAGACAATGGCTTTGAGAATGTGTCTCCTGTGTGTCCACCAGTGGTAGCTATGCTATGAAATAGGTAGCTGTTGGATGTGCAAATCAACATGGATGAACTGTCCTTAAAAAAATCATCACCAGTTTCTCAGGCTTTCCTTGGAGAGCAAAGGATACCAGCAGAGCTCTCTCCTGCTGCTTTGTCCCCTTGTGTGTGCTGTGTGCCTGTGGCTGCCTGGGTGTGGATGAGCCCCTTGTGGTTCTTAAACCTGATGGAGGAAATACTGGTGCCTTAGGGAGATGATTCCAGAGTTATTCCAGAGTTATTCCACCGTGTGTGTGTGTGTTTGTGTTTGTGTGTGTGTGTTTGTGACTATGGAACGAGACAGGCCTGGCAGAGCAGACCCTTCACAAACCCACAGGGGGAGTGACTGGGTGTTGTTTTCCTTCACCCAGCACAGGAACAACTTGTGTGTTTCCTGTCCTGTAGTATTTTCTTATCTTCATTAACCCAGTGCTTATCAGCACAGCCTTTGCCACTTCTCTGAAGAGAAGGGACTGCAGCACATCTTGAGAATAAACTCTAAGCTCTTGCATTATTCTCTTTATGAGATGATGCCCCTGCTCCACACTTCCTCCTGGGCAGTAAATGTTTGCTTCAGAAAAGGTGGCCTTCCAGCAAGTGGAGGATCTTTTCACCCAGTGTTTGTAATATTTATAAGATTTTAGAGGAGTCTTCACCTCTTTTGACATCCCTGCAGAGCCAAAGCAATCGTGGATGAGGTACTTGGCTTCCGTTTCCCTTCAGGTATTAAATAATCAGTGACTGCAGGAGCTGAGGGTGATGGAAGGGAAGGAAGGAGAGCTCAAATTAATACTTGGAGGACAGAGAATATTGGATAGAACCATCTCATTTCATGTGCCTGTGTTTTGGCTCCTTTTATGGTTCACTTTGTAGTCACTTCTCTGCAGTTCAAGAAAGTTGAAAGAGATGTTGTCCTCAGGTACTTAGAGAAATCCTTCTGCCTTCCTTCTTTGAAAGGGATCTGACATGCTGTGAGGTGTCACCAGCCTTCATCTCTTGTGACTCTCTATTCCAGAGGCTGAAGCTTTCCCATGAACCAGGCAGAGCTTTGACTGAAGCCACTCTAGGTATCAGGGCTCTGCCTCCTGAAGGGTCATAGAATCATAGAATAGTTTGGGTTGGAAGGGACCTTAAAGATCATCGAATTCCAACCCCCCTGTCATAGGCAGGGACACCTCCCACTAAATCAGACTGCTCAGTGCCATGTCCAGGCTCCCAGTGAGCTGTCCTGTGGAAGTCAGTGTGTCCAAAGTGACATGTGTGTCCTGCGGAGTCTGCTGGGTCCCCAGGGAAAGTCCCTTCCCCCGGGGATGAGAGTAAGAAGCTGCAGTGAAAGTGTCCCCACAGTTCACCAGAGCAGGTTGGGGAGAAGGGGTGGTGGAACCTCCCCGACTCCATTGCTCTGACGGGGACAAACCATCGAGCGATGTCTGAGCTCCATCCTCCCCTCCCGACCCCTGCCCCCATGGCAGAGGGAGCTCCCCACCTGGTTCCATACCCTCGGGAGGTCCCTTCCTCTCTGCTTTACTCATCCACAAACATAGAATAGAACCACAGAATGGTTTGGGTTGGAAGGGACCTTCAAGATCATCCAGTTCCAACCCCCTGCCATGGGCAGGGACATCTCCCACTACACCAGGTTGCTCAGTGCCTCATCCAGCCTGGCCTTAAACACCTCCAGGGATTGAGGGGGCATCCACAGCCTCTCTGGGCAACCTCTTCTAGTGTTTCACCACCCTCACCATAAAGAATTTCTTATATCTAGCCTAAATCTCCCCCCTCTTCCAATTTACATCCATTATTTCTAGTCCTTCCATCCCATATCCTATTCAAAAGTCCTACCCCAGCCTTTCTGTAGCCCCCTTCAGGTACTGAGAAGCTCCTCTGTGGTCCCCCCTGAGCCTTTTCTTCACCAAGGTGAACAACCCCAACTCCTTCAGCCTGTCCTCAGAAGGCTCCAGCCCTTTGATCATCTTTGTGGCCTCCTCTGGACCTGCTTCAACAGCTCAATGTCCTTCTTGTGTTGAGGGCTCCAGAACTGGATGCAATAATCCAGCTGGGGTCTCACCAGTGCCGAGTAGAGGGTCCTTAGAGCTCTGCCCAGCCTGGCTCGTTGGTTGCTTGTTGAAAACCTTGTGTTGTGAGAATGGTTATTACTGGGGAAGGTTTTTTCTTTTGTTTTACCTGCTATCTAGATGCTGCACAGAGTCTCGCACAGGAACAGAGCGTCGATAAGCCCAGCCAAGACCAGCTGAAGGTAAACCCACTGCCTGGTGGTTTCTTTTGTTGTACAGAGTGCCCCTTCTCTGTACCTGTGCATGGTGGACTGCCAGAACTTTGTGCTGCTTGGCTGCCAGGTCTTCATCATCCTGAAAAGTTCTTGGAGTCCACAGGGCAGGGACAGAGTGACCCTTCTCTGTTCTCCTCATAACAGAGTGCCAGTCTCTGAGCGCGTTTCTCTGGGGTGTAGCACTTCTACTCCTTGGTTCCTCCAGCCTGCTTTTTCTTTCTCATCCTTTCTCCCCTCTCTCTCCCATCTGCTGAGTAGGAGCTGGCAAATAATCAGGCTTTCTAAAACCTGTATTGAACGAGTTTTGTGTTTAGTAGGATTGTTTGCAGAAGCTTTTCAGGCAGAATCTGAAACCTAGGAAAAATCTTTGCTCATTCAGACTTGTCTCTAGGTGTGGTTTTGGGATTAAGGAGGTGTTCTGCTCACCTTGGGGGCAGAGAGTCACAGAGATCACACTGTTACTGCATTAAAGGTGGCACTTCTTGGATTTAAAGGTTTTTCCTAGGTTGCAGGATGTTGTTTGTGCTGGTTACAGATGCATCAGCCTTCCCAAAGTGTTCTTAGAGTGTAGGTTTTGTTCATGAACTTGTTCTTTTCATAACTTCTTGGTCTTGTGCTGCAGCTGGTGACTGGGAATGGAAGTGCTACATCCCCTTGTCCCTGTGAGCTCCGATGGACTAATATCTGCTTTCTCCTTCCTTCCTGCAGTTCAGCATCCAGGAAAGCTCCGAGTCTGCCACCAGGGAGGGTGAGAGCAAGGCTCCTGCTTTGTCTGCCCCGCAGCAAAAGCCTGAGGGTGAAGAAGGTGAGTGGCACTTCTGCAGTGACACCTTGAGCAAAGTGCAGGAGGAGGTTGAGAGAGTGATGAAAACCCTGTTGTGTGGAATAAAATCTTATAAAATCATCTTCATAGCTTAAAGATTGAGAGAACTACAAATGTTCTTCAGAGATAGATTCGTTTCCCAGCTTGGATATTTGGTCTCATAAATAAACAACGTTTTTTGAATAAAATGGCAGGTTAAGCCCCAAAAGACCCTCTGGAGAATGTCATGAAGAATCTTACAGACCTTGCTGAAGGGTATTTTAAATGCTGAAATTCTACTTGTATCTGTTTATCTTCCCAAGGGACTCTACTCAGCCTGAGCTGTCTGCAGTCGTTACCTGCAAACCAATCAGGGAACTCAATAACAGAGCAATATTTTTTTTTTCCATCCACCTTCAGTGTTACACAGCTCCTTCATCAGATACTTTCTTTGTTTTAACATCCAGGGATCTCTTGCTGGTTCACCCGTGGGTTTGTGACATTACAGAAGTAATTTCCCTGGTTTTCTGCTTTCTGTTCTTGTATGAAGAAACCTGATTTATAAAACCCTATTTTTGTGAGTGTGGGTATTTCCAGGAGAGCAGGAACAGTCCTTGTTCTTTAAAACTCCTGCCACTGAAGAGAGAGATTCAAGGTTATCTTGAAATTTATAGTTTAGGACAGCCTAAATTGGATGGTTTAAAAAGGAAGCTGAAGCCTGGGGTTATGGGGGATGGATTTTTACCTCCCTGCTTACTATTTACAGCCTGGTTTTGGAATTTAGGAGCTCGTGTCACTTTAAATTTAAACTAAATTTAAGGGAGCTGGAAAAAATGGTGTAGTTATAGAGATACTGGGGGCACTGGGATGCTTCTCTGACCTCTGCTGGCTGTACCAGGTTTGCCCACCATCCCAGTACAAACCAGAGCTCCCAGCACAAACTGGCTGTGAGAAGGAGCACAAAAGATTTTTAACATTGAATGGAGCCAGATTTTTCTCTGCTGGTCCCATGGTGTAGGTGTGGTGTGACATAGATTCTACTTGGCTCTTACAGACAAAGACTTACTAGAAAACCTCTCTAAAAGCAAGAAGCCTAAACTGGACCTAGTGTTTGAGGAATGGGATGTAGCTGGTCTTCCATGGTGGTTTTTAGGCAACCTCAGAAGCAATTACCAGTCCAGAAGTAATGGATCAACAGATATTCAGACTAACCAGGTGTGTAGACATCTTAAATAGGTGCTGTCTTCTCTCCCTCTCTTCCTTTGGGTTCCAAAAGAAGAAATATTCTTTCTTTCCCTTCCCACTCCAGGATTTTTTCAGCTTTTCCCTTGTATGATCCTATCCCAGCCTTTCACACCGTGGTTGGTTAACTTTAGCGTTTGTTAATAGAGCAGGGACTCCCTGTAGGCTTTGTTCAGCCTCTGGAGATCCATCTGTCCACACATCAGAGTGTTGTACTGCAGGAGTTACCCCTCTGCTGGGCTGAAACCTGTTGCAGGGCTGTTACAGCCCTTGGCTGTAGCCCTGGGGCCAGCTGCTGTGGGTATTGAGGTGCCCCATCCTCTCCTGGGGTGACAGGAGAAGCCAAGGAGGTTGTTAGTGAGAGAAGGGGAGAGGAATTGGTTATGGTGTTGTTCTGCTGAGGTAAGCTGAGCTCTGAATGTTGTCTTCTCCTCCCTGTCCACCAGGACATTGACACTGCTGTGGTGTCAGACACCACTGATGACTTGTGGTTCCTTACTGAGTGCCCATCGGATCAGAGTGTTGCTGCAGCCAAGGGGGAGGCAGATGAGTGCCAGGAGGTGAAAGAAAGTGACAAAAAGGTACTTCTGTTGTACACCTTGACCTTATTTAATTGATCTCAAGATGCCAGGCACGTCACAGACAGATTCTTGCACCCAAGCTGATGACACTTCATCTTTCCAGGTGCCTGAAGATGAGTCTTTGCAGGATTTGGAGGATTCTCAGTGCTTGAGTGATGACACAGATACAGAAGCTCCTGCTGAGGTAGGTGTCCTTCAGGCCATTCTCTGCCTCAGGGCAGGGCCCCTTTACATTCTGAACTGGGAGCACTGGGAGCTTCTGGGCTTCCAGAGGCACCAGTAGTGTCTCCTGGCCACAGCACTCTTGTGACTTACCTGATTGTGCCAATTTCTGGCTATGTGAGAGAACTTTGGTGCACTCTGGCACCAAAAGAAGGATCTTTAAAGGCTCAGCATCCCTATTCCTACGTTGTTCTTCCTTTTTTGTGCAATCTGTGTCACCACATTCATTATTTAACTCGTCCCTTCACACACCCATGGACAGAATGAAGCTCAGGCCTTTGGTTTCCATCACAGTACCTTGTGCTGTGTGAAATTAGAACTAATAACATCCTCGAAACCTTTAATGAGGTTAAAAGAAGATCTGGAGTATGGTCCAGTTGTGCTGCCAAGTGATTTTAGTGAGTCTGGGAAATACATTTCCTGAGTGATTCCAGGAGCTGTGCCCTTGAATTCAGAGTAGAGTGAGATACCAAAGACCCAATAAACTCACACAGCTTGGGATCATGGTATTTTTTTCAGAGTCTGTGGTGTTTTTTCAGAGTCTGGGAGTTAGGAAGGACAGATTTTAATACTTAGAGAGACAGAGGCAGATTCTCCTTGGGCTTCCAGAGATGCCAATAGTGGAGCTTGCAGTACCAAAAATCCAATAAACTTGCAGAAATATAACAGAGCAATATTTTTTCAGAGTCTGTGGTGTTTTTTCAGAGTCTGGGAGTTAGGAAGGACAGATTTTAATACTTAGAGAGACAGAGGCAGATTCTCCTTGGGCTTCCAGAGATGCCAATAGTCAGGCTGCAAGCTGAGTGCAGATAATAGATAAGGTTTCATCCTTTGCTGGTGAAACTCTTGGCTGTGGAAAGGAAAGTAGATGCTCACAGGAACACTTCAAGACTCTTAACTCTCTGCTCACTGCCCTCCAGGACTGCTGGCAGTGCACCAAGTGCAAGAAACTCAACTCCCCAGGCAAACGGTACTGCTACCGCTGCTGGGCTCTGCGCTCGGGCTGGTACCGCGACTGCCCCCGCCTGGGCCATTCCTTCTCTCTCTCCGACATCGAGACGATGCAAAACAGAAGCCCAGAGGAGGAGATGGACGTCCCTGACTGCAGAAGAACCGTTTCTGCCCCGGTTGGCCGAGCTAAAGACCTGTATGAGGTAGAAAACAAACCACACGTGGATCCCTGCAGCTCCATCGAGTCGTTGGATTTGGCACAGGAGTGTGGAAGGAAGGAGTCTCTGCTGCACAAGAAGGAGGAGGAAATCGAGTCTTTAGAGAGCATAAAAAAGCTACTGAGTCCTTGCTTTGTGTGCCATCACAGGCCACGGGATGGGAACATTGTCCATGGAAGGACTGCACATCTTGTGGCCTGCTTCAAGTGTGCAAAGATGCTGAAAAAAAGGAGATCCCCTTGCCCGGTGTGCAGGAAGGAGATCGAAATGGTCATCAGGATCTTCATGGGGTAGTTGTAGCTCAATCCTTCTCCACCAGAGGGTGGCAACTCGCTCAGAACCTGCCTTCACACCTTGGCTGTGAATACCAAAGAGAAAGAATTTTCAAATCTGACCAAGAATTGAGGAATCCTCCACGTTAAATGAAGCAGCATCCACTTTATTTGTCCATTCGGGGAGCAGAGAGTGACTGGAGTGTTGAAATTTATCTGAATCCTGTGATTCCAGCTCAATGGATCACTCTGTTCTGATAAATTCTTCCTGTAGACAGCAAGTTTGGGGAGAACTGTGACATCAGCTTGTCTCTGCTCAGTCAGAGCTGTGAAATTCCTTCCATCTGAGAGATCTAGAGATAGATGAACAGATAGAGAAAGATGGACAGATATTTTTATGGTCATTCTGTGCTTCCTGCAAGACCCAGTCACCAAGAAGGTACATGATGGAGGCAGGAACATGTTGTATTTCTTTCAGAGCTGTTTTGGAGGAGCCATTTCCCCAGCTCCCTTCTCTGCAGCCTCTTCTTCTTGGAGGTATTTTTCTTGTTTAGAAAAATCTTTACTCCCACACTGTGGGGACACTGAGCTCTCGCTGCACAGCAGCACCTGGTTGCACTATTGAAATTTTTAAAAGGCACAAAAAGTGATGGCCTTTTACGTCCTGCATGTCGTGGATTTAATTAAATGGAATGCTTTTTACAATTATGGGGTGGTATTTTTTTTTAAATTTGTGCTGTTTTTTGGGGAAAACCCTTCCAATATTGCCCTGGTGGAGACTCCATCACCCCCTTGCCCCATACCTGGGGGTGTTTGCTGGTCCTCAGAGGGATTTTCATCTCTGGATGTGTGACAGAGGCTCTGCTGCTGTCACTGAGCCCCACTGGGAAGGTTTTGGAGTGGCTCAGACCCTTTTCCATCCACTTTAGGGCAGTTTTTAGGGTGCTTCCCCAGACAGAGCTCACTAGAGGGCACCCACTGGCTGTGCATGGAGTGGGATGGGGGTGACTCCTGTTTCCCTGTGCCTGTAGCATCTTGATGTGGGGGAACAGAGCTGTGTCATCTCCTGCACGAAGGACAGGGCTCTGAGACCTGCTCTCATCTTTTCTTTCTAGAAAAATCTGCATTTTGCTATCCTAGATCTGTGTGATGAGCTGTCATAATTCTGTGTGATGAGAGCAATGCAACTCCCAGCGAGGAGCAATGTTTCACTGGGAAGTTTTTGGGATTATTCAAGCTTTGAGCATCTCCCCTCCTGGTCATTGTCCATTAGGGATAAGGAACTTTTTGCTGGTTGCCTTTAGGAAGCTGATAATTTTAAAGTGATAACTATTTAATGATGGAAATGGAGTCAATCACCTCAAAACTTGCAGGAAAAGGAGATGACAGCAGAGGAGCAAAGTGGCTGATGGGGGCTCAGTGGTGTCACAGGCAGAAAGCACTTTTACCCTTCCCAATTCCCCAAACCTCTCCCCAACAGTCTTGTGTTGCTGGGATCTGCAGTTTAATAACTGTCACTCCAGCAGATCTTCCCTCTTTTCCCTTCAGATTTTAAATATTTATGGCCACAGTTTGTGTGTTCACTGGTAAGGCTGCAATTTTCTTGTAATTAAAGATTTACAAGCCACTGCTGGAGATTTGGAAGGGGATTGGGGAAGATCAAAGCTCTTTGGTATTTGTGCAGGAACCCACCAGCTCATCCCACAGGACCCCCCAACCTCCCAATATTTGCTTATTTTTGCTGTAGGGTGCTGGGAATGGGGTTTTTTTTTGCCATGGGGGGGCCCTGGGTACATAAAAGGACACAAGGATGGAGCCTCTCCAAAAATCAGGTTTATTTGGTGCTTAAGCCAGGGTCTGGCATGGCACATTCTGGGCTGGCACAGCATCTTGTCCCTTGCCATGCCCTTTGGGGTGCAGAGCTCTGTCCTGGGGTCAAACACTGCTCCCCCCCCTTTTTGGAAGCATCTCCAGCTCTTCCTGCTCCACCAGAAAAACTCCCTCAGGGTGACTCCACCTGCTGCTGTGGGATCCAGGCACAAATCCAGACCCCACAGAGGGTTCTTAGCCCTGCCAGCACCAGCAGAGAGGCTCTGTGAGCCCCACAGCCACCTCTTCTCTCCTCCTTACTTCTTCTCAGCTCCATCAAACTCTTTTTTTCATTCAGTTTTGTGATGGGTTTGGCTTTTTTCTTCATTAAAAAAGAAGTTTTTCACAGCTCTCCCCACCCCAGCCCACCCCAGCCCAGCCCCAGCAGCACATTGACCCTCAGCAGTCCAGGGGTGCTGCCTGCACTTCCACAGCCAGGACCTGCCCCCCACGTTGCCCCAGGGGGGGATGGACCATCCGGAGGGTTGTGGTTCCACCAAACATCTCCCCAGCCCCTCCAGCATCGCAGTGAGCCCCCAGGCTGGTGATGAGGAGCAGAAGGAAGAGGAGCAGCAGCACCAGGAGGCCATTGTGGCTTCCCAGCAGCCAGTGGTGAGAAGAAGCCACCTTAGTCCTGGCACTGACACACGCTGTCTTGGCCTGCAAGTCTACAAAGGCCACGTGGAGACAAGCCCAGTACTCCGTGTCCTGGTGGAGACGGGTGATGTTGAAGGTGTGGGTGCCCGTGGGGATCCGGGCAACACTGGTCGTGTCCAAGTTGGAAGTGAGAGAGAAGCTGGACCAGGTGATGTTGGAGGAGATGGTGTTGAGATGTGGCTTCCAAGCAAGCAGGACGTGGTAGGTTTGGATGTCTGCCACCACCAGCTCCAGGCTGTCCTGGCTGAGCGGGAAGGAGTGGTTGACCATCAGGCTGATGCTCTTGGTGTCTGCTCCAAGCAGGTTGTGAGCCACACAGGTGTAAAGCCCAGCTTCTCCAGCTGAGATCCCACGGATCTCCAGTGTCCCTTCAGGGTGTACCTTAAACAGTCTGTCCTCTGCATAAGGGATCAGCTTCACCCCTGCAGGAGTCACCCAGTAGATCTCCGGGTCTGGCTCTGCTGTAGCTCTGCAGTGCAAGGAGACGTTGTCCCCATCTGCCACCTGCAGGTGGGATGGGAAACTCCTGCTGGAGATGAGTGGGAGGCAGCGATCTGTCATCTCCCTGAAGGGGACATCCCGAATGTGTCTCCTTTTGAGGTCGGGGGGTTCAGCACAGAGGGTGGACTGGGGCTCGATGAAGCGGATGTGGGTGTCGGTGCTGTTGACCCAGCGGATGACGCAGTCGCAGCGGATGGGGTTGCTGTGGATGCTGATCTCCTGCAGGTTGGGGAGGGACTTCACCGTCTGCTTATGCAAGGCACTTAGGGCATTGTTGTTGAGCATGAGGGTTTCCAGCTGGGGCAGGTGGTGGAAGGCGTTGGGGTGGATGAAGGACAACTTGGGGTTGTTGGTCACATCCAGCTTGGTGAGCTCAGGGAGGTTGATCAAGGCAAACTGGTCGATGGACACCAGCTCCTCCATGTTGTTGAGCCCCAGCTCCTTGAGGTGCAGCATGTTAGTGAAGTCGCTCTGCTTCACCCTCTGCAAAGGGTTCTTGTTCAGATCCAGGAATTTGAGGCCAGGAACTTGCTGCAGAGCCCTCTTGGGGACATCCACCAGCTTGTTGTCATAGAAAGAGAGACTCTCCAGGTGCCTCAGCCCTTCCAGGGCGTAGTCTGAGATCTCCCTCAGCTTCATCCCAGCCAAAACCAAACTCCTCAGGTTGGACAGAGGCTTGAAATTCATATCCAAGATGGCATCCACCCTGTTGCCTCCAATCATGAGGATCTCCAGGCTGGGCAGCATCTGGAACCAGCGGCTGTCGATCATCCTCAGCTGGTTGGAGTTGAGGTGGAGGCGGAGGAGGTTGGTGAGACCAGAGAAGGCTCGTGGAGAGATGTGGTGAAGCTGGTTGTGGTTCAGGTAGAGCTCCTGCAGGTTGCCCAGCCCTGGGAAACTGCCATCAGGCAGCTCTGAAAGCTGGTTCTCCTCCAGGTGTAGGCTGAGGAGCTGGGGCATGCTCCTCAAGCCAATGTCCCAGACTGTGGTGAAGCTGTTCTGGGACAGATCCAGCTCTGAGAGGTTTCTGAGATAGTCCAGCTCACTCTGCTCCAGGTGAGCAATGTTGTTGCTCTGCAGCAGGAGGGTTTGTGTCCCCTCTGGCAGGTCTTGGGGGACAGCTGAGATGAACAAGTCATTGCAGTCCACGGTGGCAGCCTCCCTGTAGACAGAACGAGGGGTGTACCAGGGTCTGATCTGGCAGACACAACGTGGGGGACACCTCACCTTCCAGGGGACGATGGGGATGGCAGCAGCTGCCACCACGCAGAGCAGGAGAGAGCTGGGACACAGACGTGGCATTTTGGGTGGGTGGGAGCAGCTCCCTCCCAGGCAGGGAAGGCTCAGGGGGTGCATCCAGAGTGGAAAATGGGGCAGCAGCCAGGAGGGGAGAGAATCTGCCAGAGGAGGTGCTCCATGAGAGCCTGTAGCACTGAAGGTGCTGCCTTCACTCAGAGCTTTCCCTCTTCTTCCTCCCCAGAGTGCTAATTTTCACACTTGGCTGCATCTTTTGGCTTCTTCTTCAAGGGCAATCCTGAAAGAAGCCAGACAAGAAGTTGTGTCAGAGGATAAAAATGATGCAAAGCCCTTGGTACAGCACCTTGCCCAACTTCCAGACAGACCAGTGTGTCCATTTAATCCAGCATTTACAGAGTGGGGAAAAACAAAGTGTCACCAGAATGGATCCCTGTGCTTTTCCCCTTCCTGGTGGCTTTAAACTGTCTCCCAGAGAAACAGCATTAAAAGAGGAGGAAGGTTGTATTGATTTCTCCATCCTGCTGATGGAACCTCATCTCTCCTTTTAAGTGCACAGGCATTGCTGTGACTATAAATCTCTCCAGGCATTAAAATAATACAGCTTTTTTTTTTTTCTTGTCCTTAAAAAAAAGTATATATATACTATGGAGACAGGAGCAGAGTGCTGGGGAGAGAGGGGAAGGCAGCAGGAGGCCAGGGAAGGGGAGGGAAGGGAAGGGAAGGGAAGGAAAGGAAAGGAAAGGAAAGGAAAGGAAAGGAAAGGAAAGGAAAGGAAAGGAAAGGAAAGGAAAGGAAAGGAAA
>VZTY01010547.1:19636-35856 GCA_013400935.1 Turnix velox | reverse complement strand
CCACAGCTGGAAATGACAGAAGTTACTCCAGGCATAACTATGAGGAAATGAAGATCCTCTCTAGGATCTAGTGGGAGGTCTATGGCAGGGGTTTGGTACTCGATGATCTTTAAAGTCCCTTCCAACCCAAACAATTCTATGATTCTAATAATCTATAGTGCATCTAGAATAATGGCAAGGTAATATTTACATTATACAACATATATGAATGATAAATTAACTGTGCTTTTAAACATTAATGCAAGAAAAACTTAGAATCATAGAATCGTTTGGGTTGGAAGGGACCTTAAAGATCATCGAGTTCCAACCCCCCTGCCATAGGCAGGGACACCTCCCACTACATCAGGCTGCTCAGTGCCTCATCCAGCCTGGTCTTGAACACCTCCAGAGAGGGGGCATCCACAAGCTCTCTGGGCAACCTGTTCCAGTGTTTCACCACCCTCACTGTAAAGAATTTCTTTCTTATGTCAAGTCTAAATCTATCCCCTTCCAATTTACATCCATTGTTTCTAGTCCTCCCATCCAATATCATATTAAAAAGTCCTTCCCCTGCCTTTCTGTAGGACCCTCTCAGGTACTGAAGACACAAAAAGTGACAAAATCAGTAGCTTGCACAACCAAGACTACATCCCATGACAGATAACAGTACAGAGTGGCTGCAGTTTCTGTTACTCCCTAAATTGCTGTGAGGAAGTTGATATGAGATAAGGTAATGCAAATGACTGCTGAGGAGTCTAATAAAAAGTCTTGAAAAATTCAAGGGAAAATACATTTCTATTTGGGTGATATGCTGCTCTGAATGGAAAATGTTTCTGGGTTAATCCTCTGCTTCCACTAACTCTCTGTGAAAGCATGTTTTGCAGGCATTACTTCAAAGTATGATAATTACCACAGTTAGATGAAATTAATCATGAGGCAGCTTTCAACTACCTTATCTGGCTAAGTAGCCCATTGAAGCCTTCAAGAAGTGCCTATTAGTTGCCAGATATGGAAATTTTTAAAAAGTGTATACTGCAGTGATATGAATCATTTATCACAACAATCTTCTATTGCTGGAGGTTATAAAAAAAAAATAAATAAATTGGCAGCATCATGTACAATAACAGACTGGATCTAAATAAAGCCCTCAAATTCTTTCATTCCTTTTTTTTTTCATATTAGTGATCATTTATTAGGACAACATCCTTGAGTATATTTTAGAGCCATAATTTATGTTAAAAGAATTAATGTGGTTTTCCATCATCTGAAATAATATATAGTAAAATCTTCATAAATTTCTGTATAATTTTTCCAGTAAGCAAATATTATAATTTGAAGGTTTTTTGAAGGTTTTGTTTCGTTTATAGGAACAGAAGAAATACCACTAGCTGTTTCCAATAGCATATGATCATATGAAAAAGTAAATATTTTTAGCCTTAGGCTGTTTTCCAGCCAAGGCTTGCACAACTAGGCTGGAATGATGCACAGAAAAGTACCCAGAGGAGGTTTTGGAGTATCTTGAACCATAGAAATTCCTTTGAAGGTAGATAGGATTCACATCTAGGCACCTCACACTCAAATGAAACAAATGACTTAAGCACAAAGAACTGAATAATTGGCAGATCACACAAAAGGTGGAAAAACTGATCAGGATTTATGAAGTCCCTAAATGTAGTTGCCTGTATAAAGGCACAAATCATAGAATCATAGAATAGTTTGGGTTGGAAGGGACCATAAAGATCATCAAGTTCCAACCCCAAATAGCTCATAACCAAACAACTCAAAGGAATGTTAACACCAAAAATGAACAATGGCCATTAATGTAATTAAAGTTAATGAGTATTTTTGCCTCATTCATTTTTATTTTGTGAAGGTCTAGTGTTTAACTCTTAAACTATGGGAGTGGGCTTGGGGAACAGAGCTTCTATTACACCAGGTTTCTATAGCCATGATGTCTTTTTCTTAAAAACAACAGCAAAAAATTCTCTGACCTCTTGGTGAGTCTATTTATTTTCTGGTTACTTCAGAAGAGGAGCTTCCAGAAAGATAGAATCATAGGGTTGGAAGGGACCATCAAAGGCCATCTGGTCCAACTCCCCTGCAGTGAGCAGGGACATCCTGAAGAATTTACTTTTTTTTTCTAATCACCAGTGTTGGGAAGCATATGAACACTATCCTAAACACATCAACCTGGGGAGGGGATTGTCCATAGCTTTAAGCTATTTTCTCTTTCAAATTTTACATCTGAAATTTGGTGACAGGAAAGGTGGATGGACATTCCATTTCCTGGGAGATATGTTGCTTTATTAGGATCCATATAATAAATGAATCATAGAATAGTTATAATAAATTAATCATAGAATAGTTTGGGTTGGAAGGGACCTTAAAGATCATTTAGTTCATCAGTTTGTGCAGCCTTGACCAGCACTATGGTCAAAAGCACTGTGACTCCATGGTTTTGGAGATAGAATTAGCTTGTATCCTACAGCAGGGAAGGTATTTAATTTTCAAGGAAAAAAAAAACAAACACACTTCTACAACGACAGAGAGCAATAAAAAGAAACCTTAGCAGATTTACAATTGGAGATAAGGCTTCCAAATGTGATGCTTCAGGTAATTTAGTGCTCACATTGAAGCAGTCAATATTTCAGAAGTTGCTGGGGACACATCTGATGTTCAGTCCTTCTTAGAGCTAGAATAGGCTTTAACAGGCTAAACACTGTAGCTAACAAAATCATTCATCAGCTCTGGAGATCTGTGGAACACACTTTTCTTTTTACATTTGTTCTCAGGAGATTTGAAGGCAGTTGTATTCTGCTCTGTGTTCCCAAAAAGCAAGAATAGCTGTGTAAGCTCCCCTCTTCCCAGGTGAACAAATACAGTAAAAGTGATTTTTGGTTGTTGTTATTATTATTTAATTTTGAAAACCCTCAGATATTTAAACAAACAGGATCTGACTTTGTTCTTATCTGTACAGACTAAAAGGATCAATTCTGAATTCAGACTGGGAAAGGAGCATCTGGCAGCCAGCACAGATGTATCTTAGGGAAACAGCAAAGCAGAACTTTATTCTCTTGCCTCTTTTTTAGCACACAGTTCGATCTTTTCCTCAGGCCTCCATCAGGATTCTTTTGAAGTAAACTAGCAGTACACAGTAACTGCAAATGACATCTAAACTACACATGGGGCAAGGGAAGAAAAAAAAAAATCCCTCTAAGCTTAGATAGTGCCTTTCATGCCCACAAGTCCCTAGGAGGTTTATAATAAGCCATTAGACAAGGATGCCCAAGTGCCATGGTATTGACTGTGATTATTTGACTTTAAACAAACTTCCAAAATGGAATATTTCAAGCACTGCTCTGGGGTGAAATCCAGATCTGGGGTTCACAGAACTTTTACACCTCATTTAGCAAGGGATTTTAATGCAGAATACATAGTATGTTTGAGTATAGCAGGTATTTAGTAGCTCCATGCAACCTATAATTTATAATATAAATAAGAAATTGTTCAGGGAAATAAATGGGTCTCAATTTATACTCTCTTAAAATGTTCCTTTGTGCTTTTTCTTCCTAGAAATCTGGCATTCAGATATGAAAAAACACATTAAAAACCCTGAAATTAAAAGTGCTAATCATAGAATGGTTTGGGTTGGAAGGGACCTGAAAGATCATCTAGTTCCAACCCCTCTGCCATGGATAGGGACACCTCCCATTAGACCAGGTTGCTCAATGCCTCATCTGGCCTGGCCTTAAACACCTCCAGGGAGGGGACATCCACAAGCACTCCTGGCAATCTGTTCCAAAGTCCGACCACCCTCACAGGAAAGAACTTCTTTCTTATATCCAGCCTAAATTCAAATAAATTAATATTTCAGAGACAGTATATCGATAGTTCTGCTAATGATGCCTGGTTTAAAATAGCTGCTGAAAACATACTTCTACTTTTGGAAGAATTATTTTATATGTTGTATCTAAACCAACCTTTCTCTTTGGAAGCTTACCAAAGAACATGATAGCAATATTGAATTTGCAAACAGAAACTAAATTCAGCATCAGTTGGTAACCACAGTATCCAAACTGAGTGGTAAAGAATCCCAAATCAAACACTGTATAACCCAGCAGCTGAGGTTAGGGATAGAATCATAGAATAGTTTGGATTGGAAGGGACCTTAAAGATCATTGAGTTCCAACCCCCCTGCCATAGGCAGGGACACCTCCCACTAGATCAGGCTGCTCAGTGCCTTGTCCAGCCTGGTGTTGAACACCTCCAAAGAGGGGGCATCCACAACCTCTCTGGGCAACCTATTCCAGTGCTTCGCCACCCTCACTGTAAAGAATTTCTTTCTTATGTCTAAATCTACCCCTTTCCAATTTACATCCATGCTAAAGGATACAAGGGTTCCTCTGTCCTGACTGATCTATACTGAGCACCCAGACCCTGTGATGCTAGATGCCAAGACATGGTTCACCAAATCCAAAACTAAAGAGAAATAAAAAATGTTAAGGAGTTACATATGGATGATTTATCAGAGAATCACAGAATGGTTTGGGTTGGAAGGGACCTTAAAGATCATCTAGTTCCAACCCCCCTGTTATGGGCTGGACATTCTGCACTAGACCAGGTTGCTCAGAGCTTCAGCAAGGCTGGCCTTGATCATCCTAAACCTCAGCTAGAACTGACCATCTATGTTCTGTCTCTTAGAGCTGATGTTCATGTTTTAGAGTGGGTTTAATGAAAACCAACTGATTGACTAATGATCTGCATAAACTCACAGAAACTATGATGTGTAGTGAAGGTGTTTCACACAGCTTGACCAGAGGTCTACCAGCTGACTCAAAGAAGGATGTTTGTAAGATGATTGGAAGAGGGGAGATTTAGGCTGGAGAGATGAAAGAAGTTCTTGACTGTGAGGGTGGTGAGACATTGGAAGAGGTTGTCTAGAGAGGTTGTGGATGCCCCCTCAATCCCTGGAGGTGTTTAAGGCCAGGCTGGATGAGACATTGAGCAACCTGGTGAAGTGGGAGTTGTCCCTGCTCCTGGCAGGAGGGTTGGAACTAGATGATTTTTAAGATCCCTTCCAACCCAAACCATTCTATGATTCTATGACTTACACAAATTTTTCATTACTACTTGGCTCCTACCACTCATTTTGACTGAGGAATTTTCTTTTTTTTTAATTAGAAGAAGAAGGGTGTAGAAAAATGTCCAGAAACTTCAAGAATTGGAGAGAACTGTGATGAAAATCAAAATTATATTTTGTGCTGGTTCTCCAGAAAAGAGAAAAAAAGAAAAGACTTCTCTCTTGACCAAGACACAATTAAGAGCACACTTTAGGATCTCGGTCCTGCCTTTTTAAATGTAATACAGCAGCAAAGCTTTTAAGACAATGCACCTCACAAGTACAGGAGCTAATGTTCCCTTTGCTGCCCTGAGCAAGAGTTCACAGGAGTGGAAATAAAAACGATGGCAGGTGGCATCTGATGCCTGAGAGTTTCAATCATGTGAATGAAAAACATAATTAAAGTCGCCTAGAGACCAGTCTCAGTACAGTCTGCTCCCAAGCTAGCAGATGTACCAGAATTTAAAAACAATTTATTAAGTAGCAAGATTTGCAGTTAATGTGATTTACAGTGGTAAAAAAGGAAGATGCTGCAGATAGCTGAATGTTATAAAAAATGAACTGCTATTGAACATGTAGTAATTAAACAAGCACTTTCAAACCTCCTATCTGAAATAGGTTGTGGTCTGGAATTTCTGTTTTCACTTCCTCGGTGTTCTCCAAACTAATTTCCACAAAATAGTTTTGATTTCAATTAATATCAAAGCAATCTGAGAAGTGTTCAATTCTGAATTGTGTTTCAGAATTTTCTTTTTCATTTCGGCTATTCTTGATGGTTTTACACCAATTGTGTGGCATTAATGAAGCCATTGTCATCTTGGAAGTAATTTTTTATTTTATTTTCAGTCCCTTCTGAAGCAACAGATGCCCATGTATAGGGACATATCAGAGCACTTGTGCTTTCTATTGTAATGCTTCATTTTCAATTAAGATTTTTAAGATTCTATATTACAGGGAATTAAAACAATCTTGTTTCTTCTTTTCAGTGGGCATAAATCTAGGAAGGTTCTCTCAAAACTGCTCTTATTAATGTAGGATTCATTTTTCAATGTACTTTCTCAAAACTCTGAAATTTTACATTGGCATAAAAGAGATGTTAAAAAATACCAACGTTTCTCCTACATGGAAAATTCAGTGTTTTGATCAGCCCTTGAGTTTGTTCCCTGTCTTAATCACTGAGCATGATATTGCCATATGCTCTGTGACAGAAACTCCTCTTGCCTTTCCAAAACACCATTTCTTGGTAAGCATAAAGCATCCTCACCTGTTAAGGAAGGAAAGTGCAAAAGGAAAAGCAAAGTACTGTGCCTCTGCTTGTTCAGATCTGTTTTCTGATCCACCTGGTACCACTAGTGGGTCAGACAGAGTTTAACTGGCTTCCTTTGAGGATAACTTGGGGATAACATGGAAATTTATTGTCTGTGTAGGCACAGCAAACCTTAAATCCTAGATTGCAAGGTTTATGTTTTAATCTCTCCCAGCTGTAGGACATGATGTGAGGGAAAACTGCAGATGATGTTACTACTGATGGGGAAGTGGAGCTACTGGAAGTTAAAATCAGGTTTCCTTGAGTGACATGAGACAGTGCTAGAAGAAAAAGTTCTCAAGAAGTATTGGGATATAAAGAAGTCAGGACAATGAAAAGAATAGCTAACTAAATGGCAAGCTTCTGCTGTTGATTACAATAGAAAATCACTGATAACATTAAAAGGGTTGATCAAAGGGTTGGAGCAACTGCCCTATGAGGACAGGCTGAAGGAGTTGGGGTTGTTCAGCCTGGAGAAGAGAAGGCTCAGAGGGGACCTCATAGTAACTTATCAGTACCTGAGGGGGTTCTACAGAAAGGCAGGGGAAGGAATTTTTAACATAATATCGGATGGGAGGACTAGAAACAATGGATATAAATTAGAGGGGGATAGATTTAGACTAGACATAAGGAAGAAATTCTTTACAGTGAGGGTGGTGAAATACTGGAACGGGTTGCCCAGAGAGGTTGTGGATGCCCCATCTCTGGAGGTGTTCAAGACTAGGCTGGACAGGGCACTGGGCAGCCTGGTCTAGTGGGAGGTGTCCCTGCCTATGGCAGGGGGGTTGGAACTCGATGATCTTTAAGGTCCCTTCCAACCCAAACTATTCTATGATTCTATGATTCTAAAACCTTGACAGATTATTTTATATTGAAGCAGAAAAAATATTCATCCCACTCTTCTTGAAGAGTCCCCTTTCTCCTCACCATTGTCTCTATTTCCTTCCCATGCAGGTAGCAAGCTTTTTAATAATGTATTGATTTCCTTGGTGTCTCCAAGTAATTTCTGGTCACCAGCACTTTCTCTTTGCACAACTATGCCCATCATCATTTAAAAAGATGCTCTGTATTCTGTCTGGCCACTGAATGCCTGTGAGCCCTGAGCAGCACAACATTGCAGTAGCCTAAAGTCCACAGAGCTTTCCAGCAAGTTGTGTGGCAATGCATGAGGCTGAAATATTATATCTTCTTACCTCCAAAAAATTTCCCAAGATCATGTAAAAAAGTTCACTCAACAGAGGGAAAAATAAAGCAAGCAGGGAAGGATGTGAGCAAACAAGTGATTCAGCTACACTGGTACTAAGTAACAGGCTGCACTTTGATAATGGCCAATTTCAACTGTACCAGTGATTCATGGCACAACTAATTAGTGATTTCTCCTCTCTGCTTTGTAATTGCTGAAGCAAATTCAGGCTCTTCCACTGCAGAACAGGTGGAAACATGTTCCATTGCCGTCTGTACTCATCAGGAGTGGTTTAAAAAAGCAAAAATTCTGGATCATGATGTGAGATCACAGTCATCTGCACACAGGAAGCTGTAAGTGCAGTTAATTGCAGTCATTTAGGGAGAGGGTAATTTATTTTTTTTCTTTTGTATATAACAAATACAGGTAATAACATGAATTCCTAAAATTTATGAATCAGACATTTCCTGGAATCAACTGAATTGGTGTAAATTTTACAACAATTGAAAATTTTCTTCAGCATATTTTACCTTTACTTGAAGCAGCATGGGGAATATACTTGCTGTATTCTTCTTAATAAAGCTCAACACCAATATCTTTTGAGGGATTCACAAGGAAATCTCTTTTTCTAGTCAGTCTTTGTGAAGGTATCCTTGAAGCATCTCTTCCTATGCTTTGCATCAAGTTTCCCTTTCTTTCTTTTATTGGATAACTGGATGCATAGATGGCATCTTTAGCCATTATCCTGAGGATAAAGATATTTTCTGTACTTATGAGCAGAGATACAGTCAGCATTCTCACTCCCACATCTTGAATAATGTAACATCCACACATTCATCTTTATAAGTGACACACTGCTCTAATTACACTCCTGTAAGTAAAGCAAAATCTATGATAAAGCAACCTCATGAAGAATCTCCTGCAATGAAGAAGAAAATCAATGCTCTCATAACCACAGCTATGGATGGCTCTTCCTCTTAAGAACATCTTCCCCATTCTATTATCCTAATCATTCAATAATACTTCATCTGCCTTAGTCTCTCAGTTTTGTGTAGCAAACCCACAAAGTTGCTTCTTGAATAACAGATCAAGAGAATAAGCATGGCCATTTAGAATATTTAGTGAAAGGTTGAACAGTTGTAGCTAAGAGTGAAGTGCAAAAGAATCCCTTTTACAAGCAAGGATTATCTCTGGACTCTGAATTATCCTGGGGGGAAAGGCATCCATAAGTCTGTCATATAACTTCAAATAAGAGACATGGAAGTCTTCATCAAAGAAGTGTTCATTAAAAACTTTCAAAACTTCATTTCAAGGTCAAGGGAAAATTAAATTTTTAAGTGTAAATTAAAAAAAAAAGAAAGAAAATCAACCTGATTTCAAACTCTGAAGATTACTAATGACTTTAGATAGCTGTGGGCCAGTCTTTCAACTTCCCCACTGAGAGCTAGCAGAAAATAGCTCTGTGTAGGTATGTCACTGCAACCTGGCTGGTGTGTGTGTGCCTGGATGCTTCACATTGAATAATTATCCTAAATATCAGGCCTGCTGATTCAGATGTACATCCTATTTTGAAGGCACACAACTGCTTTTCCTTCATTAAAAAGATTAATTTTGTGTTGTTTGAGGGATGGGCATAATCTAATCCTGTTATTTCTGGATGTGACTGGAAAAATAAACACTATATTAATCCCAGACCAATATAAACAGGGTTGATGCAATAAATTAGGTTCTTTAATTAAAGCTATGCCACCCAGCTGCTTACACAGCTCAGGTACTTTATTCTACATATCTGAAAGTCCAAAGGGAAACTGATTGTTTGGTTACCTATGTGTGGATTTTGGATTGAAAATGTATCACCTTCAATCCTGGTTATTTCTAATATTTCCTTTCCCCAAAAATGCTCTTTGCCAGACTGACAATGCAGTGTCAGAAGAGACTGCCTGTCAGACACTGGAATGACCCCCATGCTTTGCTCCAGGAAGATTCTCTTTCCAACTTGTCAAAAAGTGAGGCCCAAGCCTCCCCTTTTTTCCTTTGAATTTATTAAAGGGTTGACATTTCTAATTCTGTTGCCAACCAGATCTCACCAAAGCATCATTCACCATTTTGCCTTTCTCACATCCCTGCCTGCTTCGTGCAGTTAAAGATGGAAAAGAGCACAGACAAAGAAACAGAGCTGGGCTGAACAATATTCTGCATAGCCTTGAAAAGAGCTCAGCTCACAAAAGATAGCAGAGGGGTCACTGCAAGGTGCTGGAAGCTTTTTCATCTGCTGCTAACATTTCATGGACACAGCAGGCAGGTCACACTGGGGACATTCACCTTCTTTGCTTCCAAAGATTTCTTTGCACAACACATGGTGGTGGACAGAGATGGGAACTGAGACAGTTTCCTCTAAAGCTAATCCATAATAAATGAAAAAGGGGTCAGTCTCCCACCTCACATTTGCCATGTCAATCTAATGGACAGTTTTTCATATGCTGAGCCATTTTTTACCATGAGGTAAGTAAGGAAAAAATAGTTTCCAGCTCTTTAACACTTTGCATTTCACCTCATTTCTAGCTCTGAACACTAAACTCTAACCATGCCCTGGAAGGGCATAAAGTGCTTGGTTTGATCTTGGTATAAATAACATTACCCTTCCCATTTGAAGAATTTTTTCAACAGACAACAAGGGACAGTACTTTCAGAAACACCACTGTAATCTTCTGTACTTCTTTCAAAAGTGTTAGAGGTGTTCAGCAGCTCAGAAAATCAATGGGAATTACGTGGCTGGCCTTCTTTGCCATGCTCATAAATCCCACTAGGTGCCATGCTGCATCTTTGGGCACCTAAATATCTTTGAAATTGTGCCGTCCATCATTGCTGATGATGGAGCACGGAATTCAGACTCCACTAAGTGCTTTGAAACTTTCAGTGTAGGACACATTTGAGCTGCCTTTTGTCTTGTTTCAGGAGCAGATTCCCTTAAAAGCCAGTCCCATAATGATCATGGGAGTTGCTTTTCTGCTTTGATTCCATCTCTACTGGATTTTCTTGCCTTCTCCCTCACTGTGAACTCATTTTATTCCTCTGTTCTTATCTGTTTAGAGAGAGAGAGACACAATTTGATTTTTCCTAAATAGATGTAGCAGATGCTTGATGGTTTCTGGTAATACCAACTAGAAAAGTAGGTTTTTCCTATTTTACATGGAAGACTGAACACTTAGAGGAGGGCTATCAGTTGTGTTCAGTTTACAAAAGCTTTTTAAAAAAATGCAGGAATGAACCAATGAACCTGCAAGACAGTTGTCTCCAGATGAAGTGTAAATTTGGAGCTTTTTTAGCTTACCAAACGTACCTCTGAGAATATACCCACATAGAATTCAAGGCCAGAAGACATCACCAGGTTATATGGTCTGACACTTTGATGCCAGAGACTCCTATATTTCCACTAGGAACCTTTCCAGCTAATGAGTATCTTCCATTAGGTAAATAATCATCTCCTGTAGACCTGAGGGAAAGCAATATCCACCCTATGTTGTGCTCATTCATCACTCTTAGTGTTAAAAAACAAGTACTTCATTTCAAGTCTGGATTCACTCAGCTTCAGCTCCCAGTCATTCATTCTTGTTAAGCATTTCCTACTAGATTAAAGGAGCTATAGTAGCAAGAATCTTTGATAATAAAATAACATTTTTTTCTTAAGAGACTAACAGAATCCTCCATTCCTTTCTCTGAAGAATATCATAGAATCATAGAAGAATTTGGGTTGGAAGGAACCTTAAAGATCATCACCCCTGCCATATATATCCTCGATTTGTATATAAATGGAGTGATTTTTTTTCTGTTCTTTCCCCACTTTGGACACAGTATTGACCTGCAAGTTCCAGTCTTTTTACAATGAGGGTGGTGAGATACTGGAAGAGGTTGTGGATGTCCCCTCAATCCCTGGAGATGTTCAAGGCCAGGCTGGATGAAGCACTGAGTAACCTGGTCTAGTGTGAGGTGTCCCTGCCCATGGGAGTGGGGTTGGAACTAGATGATCTTTATGGTCCCTTCCAACCCAAACTATTCTATGATTTTATGATTCTGTGATTCTATGATCATCTTCAGTGCTTTTTACAGAGGTGACATGCAACCAGGCTCTGTGTTCCCTGTCACAAGGTCTATAATTCCATGGCTACATGAAAAAAAAGATCAACCTCAACTCATCATCCACCTTGTCAGTTTTGAGGCAAATTTCCAGATGTAAATGGAAGTGGCAATGTAACACATGAGGCAGCAGGGAATTGGGCCCTGAGGTTAGAAAGACTGCATTTGGGTGTCACGAGAGAATATAACTCTGAGTAATGGGATAAAATTAAGCAAGGGAAAATTTAGTCAGACTAGAATGAAAGACTTTTTAACTGGGAGATCTATTAGGTTGTAAAATAGACTTCTGGGGGAATTGATGGAAGCCTAGATACTTCAGGCATATAAAAATAAACTCGATCAAGCACTTGAAGATATCCTGTAAGGAATTATCCTGCATTGCTAGAGGGAAGGATTAGACAGACGACCTAGTAGGTCATTTCCATCTCTACTATCTTTGATTTTGTCACACAAAGCTCCACAAACAGGAAGTTTTTATCAAAGTCAGGAGGTGCCACTAAGGAAGAGTGAGTAACATCATCTGCTGGTAACTGTGCAGGAATCCTAATCTAGCATTTTTGTGGGTTAGTAAATAAAAGCAGCACTGAAGCCTGGGTGCATAGTTTTTTGTCTGAAAGAAGAAGTCTCTACTAAAGTAAATGTCAGGAAACTGCAGACAAGTCATAAATAAGATCCAAGAGAAGAATAGGAAAATAAAAATCAAGATGGGCCTGACATGTATAACAGTGTCATGAGCAAGTTCTTAGTTCTTAGATGATCTTTAAGGTCCCTTCCAACCCAAACTATTCTATGATTCTATCATAAATGCACAACTACTTGTATACATGCACCCCAGGTCCTTTCCATTGCAGTTTTTTTGCCCTTTCGTCATAATTTGTTTAATACACCATTAAAATTTGCAAATAAGCTTTTTTAATTAAAACATTTTTTTTCTAAATATGACCAGCCACTTGCAGAGTAACTTGGGCTCTCCTGGTCTGGCTTCAAGACTTTGTTTTGCCCTTTCAAGGACATGAAATTGAGCAGGTTGAGAAGTGGTTTCAATCTGCAAGTATCTTGCTGGTCCTTGCAGATCTGACGTTCTTAGGGAACTCAGGGAACATGAGACACACAGTACCCAAACTGGGCTGCTGATTGCTGTCAGTATTTTAGTTATTTTCTAGCTGGAAATACACTTCTGGGAGTGGGCAGGGCAGTGAGGAGTTTCAAATCCTTCTCCTGATAGGCAAGAGAGATGGATTCCTTACAAACATGTGCAAGCACAACCCATTTCCTCATGAGAAAATAAAATCTGTGTTCAATATTTGGATGAAGTGTTAGATTCATGGCAGAAGGATCAGCCACAAGCATTTCAAGGAGTGTTCCATGTTGTATCACCTCCTGTAGACTGGTGGGTGTGCAAAACATGGGGTTTTTTTAAGTATAAACTTATGTCATAAGGTATATTTTAATTTATTTTTATTTTCCTGGCAGGGCTGCAAGTACTGTCAATTCTAAAATGTTTCTTCTGAGAATATTGTCACATTTAGATGGCCTTCTAACATTTTTCTAACCGTGAAAGCAATAGGATAAGGAGGTTGAGGAAACAAATAATAGGTTCATAATTTTGTCAGCAAACTCTTTAAATAGCCACAAACATCAAACAACCGAAAAACCAAGCAGATAAAATGAAAGAAAAAAGATTCTTTGCCACTAGATGTCAGTAGCTGTTCTCTTCTTGGGAAGTTTAGGATCCAGATAGATGGAGCAATGCTTGAATCAAGGAAGTCACAAAATTAAATGAATTTTTTGTTGTTGTTCAGATCAAGAATTTAAGTATTATTAGAGGATTTTCTCTTCCTGTCTGTATAGAGCACAGGAACAAAGAACATACTGCCTACAAAATGGTATTTTTCCTGCATTTCCTATTAAATCATTGCCCTTTTTCTTTTCTTTTTTTTTTTTTTTTAATTTACAAACTCTGGCCTTTAAAGCAAAGAAATTACAGCTGATGAAAATACATCTCTGGTAAACCCACGTGAAAAAAATATCACTGGTCTTGTTTGGATTTGCTTGATCATTTCCACTCTGCTCTGCCTCTCTTCCTTCATTCAGTAACTAAACATAGACTTTCACCCCAGCCCTGGGATTTCACCAGGTAGCAAGGATAACCTGGTTAACTTGGTTCTCTGGAGGTCATAAGGCAATATTTTCAATCTTTACATCTAAAATTAACTTTTTTTCATGGCTGCAGAGTGAGTTCTCTTGATTATTACAATGACATCATTAGCCTGGAGATGAAGAGGCTGAAGGGGGACCTTACTAGGGTCTACACATATCTTAAAGGAGGTTGTAGTGAGGTGGGGAGAATATAATAGTTTAACATCTTTAATTTCAGCTAAAAGTGGTTTGTTATTCAGGTATTATAAGCACTGTGTACAACTGGCCTGGAAGATCCTCATGAGGACAGGCAGAAGGAGTTGGGGTTGTTGATCCTGGAGTGGGCTCTGGGGGGACCTCATAGTAGATTCTCAATACCTGAAGAGGGCTACAGAAAGGCTGGAGAAGGACTTTTGAATAGGATATGTGATGGCAGGACTAGGAATAATGGATGTAAATTGGAAGAGGGGAGATTCAGGCTGGAGATAAGAAAGAATTTCTTTCCTGTGAGGGTGGTGAGACACTGGAAGAGGTTGCCCAGAGAGGTTGGGGATGCCCCTCATTCCCTGGAGGAGTTTAAGGCCAGGGTGGACAAAGCACTGAGCAACCTGATCTAGTGGGAGGTGTCCCTGCCTATGGCAGGGGGATTGGAACTAGAGTATCTTTAAGGTCCCTCCCAACCCAAACTATTCTATGATTCTAAGACATATCTAAACCTAAATTTCCCTGCACAGAACATGGGGAAAAAGCAATTCTGAGGTGATTCTACTGTCAAAAAAAGTTGCATAAGACCTAGGTGTTCTTATTACCATTATTATTTGAAATCATGCAGCAATAATAGGAAGGCAAGACCATCAATGACAACTGAGCTGAGCTTTAGTTTGCAATTGGTGTGGTGATCCAGGCTGACATTTTCACTGCTGTATAAGCTCATTTATTACCTATACTATTTGTAGTGAGAAAATAAATGGGGAGAGATGTCTTCAGCAATTAAGGACAAAGGCTGTGTGTGAACATCACCTATGAGTATCTGAAAACACCAAGTTTTTGCATTTCATTTTCATCTAGGGCTGGGTCTTAAAGCTTTAACAGAAATGGTTTCATTTCTCAGACAAATTTCATGCTGGAGCCCTCTGAGCTGATGCACCCAAACAACCAGGAACTTTGGACCAGCCTGTCAAAGCCTTGTCTCTGCTGGGGCTCAGCAAGACCTTCCATGGAGATGTGAAAATTCATCTTTTTGATCCAGAGCAGCACTGGATAGATTTTTTTGTAAAACATTTTGAAGTTTGGCTGTGACAGACCCTTGTGTTTGACAATTATGTTTGTTTAAGCAAGACCTCTGAGTTTGTAACAATGGAATTATCTATTTTTCAGGACAATTAACACAATGTTTTCGTGCGAGCTGAAGGTCAGAGGATTAATTTGGTTTTATCTACAGTGCATTTTTAAAAGCTAATTAAGAACCATTCAGTTCACTCTGTGCTAAAGACTGAGAATATTTCATGTGAGATGACTCTGGCTCCTCTGCAGTGGCAATAAGAGAGAGAAAGAGAGGAAAGGATGACAGGAACAGAGAAAGAGTGAGCTGGCATGTAAATATACAGATACATCATAGGGATGCAGTTGGTGGAAAGCAATAAAAACCTCCCTAGAGACAAAATCATCCTCTGGACATAAGGGCTAATCTAACATATTAATCACCAAAAATGTTCAGTATTTGCAGTCACAAGCATTCCTTGTCAGAGGAAGTGATATGGAAGGGAATAGTTTGAGGNAGGAGATAATTTCTTTCTTATCTCCAACATGAATCTACACTCTTCCAATTTACATCCATTATTCCTGGTCCTTCCATCACATATCCTATTATAAAGTCCTACCCCAGCCTTTCTATAGACCAGGTTGCTCAGTGCCTCAACCAGCCTGTGAGGGAGCACCCACAGCCTCTCTGGGCAAGATGTTTTTGTCACATAGTGCTTACAGAGCATCTCCTCCTTTCCCCCTTCCCCTCTCCTTCTCTGGTGCCTGCTAGCCTGTACACACCACCCTTTATGGGCAAAATCTGATTGAGGGGTTTCCTGTCAGAGGTGAATCTTCAGGAAGAGAAGCAGAGATGGGACTGAGGTACCAGGCAGCCAGGTCCTAACAAGAAGGACCTGCCTGTTGGCAGTGACAGGCACAGGAGGCAGTGTGGGATTTCAAAATTTGGGGGAAGCCAAACAAGATGCAGAATCTCAGGCTTCTTGGATGTGAAAAGCAGGGTGAGGAATTGCATCAAGAGGAGTGTGACCAGCAGGTCAAGAGAGGCGATTTTGCCCCTCTACTTGGCTCTGGTGAGACCCCACCTGGAGTATTGTGTC
>VZTY01010547.1:0-15721 GCA_013400935.1 Turnix velox | reverse complement strand
CCAGAGAGGCTGTGGATGCCCCCTCTCTGGGGGTGTTCAAGACCAGACTGGACAAGGCACTGAGCAGCCTGATCTAGTGGGAGGTGTCCCTGCCTTTGGCAGGGGGGTTGGAACCTAATGATCTTTAAGGTCCCTTCCAACCCAAACTATTCTATGATTCTATGATGAGGTTATGCAAGAGATTGCTATCAGCAGCAACACAGCTCAGTGATCAGACACTAAGTGGGGTGTCAAGGATAGAACTTCAATCAGCATGTCCACAGGAAAATTAGTTAAATGTGTATTAATTAAAAAATTATACCCATTAACCTGGTATAACAAAGAGTTTATTGTGGCAACTGAGTAGCCCTGCACCTGTTCTTCTTCTTTTATAAAATCTGAGAGAATGGCAGCAAAACTTGCAAGTGGTGCTTGGGAAGAAGTGCAGAGTGCCATGAAAAGGTAGTGTGTATAATATATATCTCTGTAACACTTTTTATGAATTGAACCTTTGAAATTATCATTACAGGACTTTAATTGACAGAGAATTGCAGCTCAAGCATCATCTACAAAAGAACATGACTTGTTCTTTTAAAAGCATCTGCCTCTATTTTGTCAATTAATTGGACAACAGTAGAAACAAGAATGGGTTTGGTTTTTTTTTTCTTATTTTACAAAAAGCTACAACAATTTAATTACTTATTCCATGAATGCTATTAATTAGAAAATTGAGAGTTTGGTAGAGGAAATGAGGAAGCTATAATTCTTTTTTGTTTTGTTTTTTTTTTTACCTTTGGGAAATGAATCCCATTTTGTTGAGGAAGAATAGAGTGCAAAAATAGCTAATCAAAATACTTGATTCAACAGCTTATCCACAAAAAGCAGAATTTATTACCTTCTGTTTTGCTGCATGGCTTTGTTGATATAGTCAGTGGAACTACAGTTTTCTTTTTGTGATGTTTTACTGTTGTGAATGTGGGTAAGGAACCAAGTTTTATTATGTACGAAGTGGCTCAAACTCAGGCTCTGTAATACTTTGAGCAAGAGTCTTTTTTTCCCTTGAAAAATATTTAAGGTGTAGGAAAATCTTCTGAAGCCAGCAGATCCAAGGTGCAAATATGCTATAATCCCTTGCATGAATTAAAGTGAAGACAAAGGAAAATTTAATAGAGTTTTCACTTCTCTGCCTCTCACAATAGATTTTTCTTCTTCAGGAAAAAAAGGTATACAATAAGGAAATAAATAAAATAACTGAAATACTTCACAATTTGCTTCTTAAAACAAAAAGAAATATGTGTGTGTTTGATAGATAAATTGCTATTTCTTAGAGCACATTAATTCCACTGTCTATTCATGGTGGTTTCATAAACAAAGTCATTGTGCCTATAGTGGGGGCAATGTATTTACCAATACCCAGGGTCTCCCTACCTATACTTCTGATTTTCTGACTGTTGTGTTTAATATTAAGATTCTTCTTGACCTGTTGCAGTTCTTTCTTGTTTTAAACAGATTGTTTTGATGTGTTTCCTTTGCTATTGTCTAGGCAAAATGAAGAAGAAAGTCCTTGCATGTGGTAGAATCCTTCTACCAGTGTTTTGTGCTTAATTCTCACTGTGAATTATTGGGCATACTGGGCTTCAAGCTACAAAATCCTTTGTGTTGAGGACAGGCTGAAGGAGTTGGGGTTGTTCAGCCTGGAGAAGAGAAGGCTCAGGGGGGAACTCATAGTAACTTATCAATATCTGAAGGAGGCTACAGAAGGCTCGGGTAGGATCTTTTAATAGGGTCCAGAATGGCAGGACTAGGAGTAATGGATGCAAATTGGAAGAGAGGAGATTTTGGCTGGATATATAAGAAAGAAGTTCTTTATTGTGAGGGTGGTGAGACACAGGAACATGTTGCCCAGAGAGGTTGTGGATGTCCCCTCCCTGGAGGTGTTTAAGGCCAGGCTGGATGAGGCATTGAACAACCTGGTCTGGTGGAAGGTTTCCCTGCCCATGGTAAGGGGGTTGGAACTAGATGATCTTGAAGGTCCCTTCCAATACAAACCATTCTATGATTCTTTGATTTTACTATTCTATGAGAGCATGCTTTATGGTACTAGTGCTCCTTGAGCACATATAGAGCATCAGAGTAGCTCTCATCCTCCACAAGCTTCTTTGGAGCTTCATTTTCTTGTATGTTTTAGCATTCTTGCTATTTTCTACCTCTAGTATTCCCAAGAGTCTCTCTCTTCTTCTTCACATACTGTTTCAGAGGCTCATGCTAAAGACCATGGCTGTCTCCTCAAAATGGAAGTCTCCCATCCTCAGATTCCACACAAGTTGTTCCAAAGCTCTACTTCCTCCTGCAACCTGTAGATTTTCAGTGTCTATCTTCCAAATACAATGTACAGCTCATCTAATTTCTAAAGTGTGATTTGTTTGCTCATTCTATCTGATTGAAACTAAACTGTTAAACACATCAAGTCTACCCTCAGAAAAAAAGCTTCTTTCTAACTTTTCTTTCTCCACTAACCTTTGCTCCTAGCAATTAGAGACTGAAATACCAGTGGGATTTCTGTGATTTCTATTTTTTTCTCCTGAATGCCTCAGTTCTGTTGGAGCTGTTAGCAGCTCTTCTCCTTCAGTTCTATAAATTGTTTGCTTTCTTATACTTCTGGTGCTAGGTGATGCACAGAAATAATATGTAAGCCCAAGGTCCTTCCAAGCAACAAGTTTCTCTTCCATCAGAGACCTTTCTGCCATTGAATTGTTGGCATTTTATAGAATCATAGAATCATAGAATAGTTTGGGTTGGAAGGAACCTTAAAGATCATCGAGTTCCAACCCCCCTGCCATAGGCAGGGACACCTCCCACTAGATCAGGCTGCTCAGTGCCATCTCCAGCCTGGTCTTGAACACCTCCAGAGAGGGGGCATCCACAACCTCTCTGGGCAACCTGTTCCAGTGTTTCACCACCCTCACTGTAAAGAATTTCTTTCTTANGCCTGTCTTCATAGGGCAGTTGCTCCAGCCCTTTGACCATCTTCGTGGCCCCCCTCTGGACCTGCTCCAACAGCTCAATGTCCTTCCTGTGCTGAGGGCTCCAGAACTGGACACAATACTCCAGGTGGGGTCTCACCAGTGCCAAGTAGAGGGGCAAAATCACCTCTCTTGATCTGCTGGTCTGGGGCTCAGTGAAGCCATGTGACATCTGCTCTGAGTGTCACCCTATGGTTCAGAGCCATGAGCTGAGACATGAAGCTTTAAGCAGTGGAGCTTTGCATATTAGTTAGTAGCAGGAATTTTCACTGCAAATAACCCATATGAGCAGACCATATCCCTGGCTGGAGATTTTTTTTATTGCTGAAAGTCATTCCACCAATTAATTCCACTGGCATAATTTTCTTCCATCAAGCTCTCCGAGTTACAATATTCAGAGTGTCCAGGGAACCTAGAGTCAACTATATTCATTATGAATTTTTCTAGAGGATGATTGCATAGAGGTATTAAAGGAATGTAGCCCCTATTTCCCACTAGCACTGGCTAATGCAAGGTATGAACTCTTGTCAAGTCAGAGAAAAATGGTCACGGGGCTTCCATGCTTTCAGCTGCATCTGGCCTCCTTGATGTCCCTCACAGCTCCTACTGCCAGAAGTTTATGAATGACGAGCTTGGTAAATGGCTATTAGAGAAAGAGCTATTTTCTGATTCATGGAAGCAATCCCATTTCTTGAATAAATTTATTTCTTCTCAATTTGAGTGGCTGGCATTTAGATGGTTGCATATTAAGTGTATATTTAACACCAGCTAAAAACTGTCATTTCTGAAGCAGTAAAATGCATTGGGATTTCTCCAGATATCTACACAGCTGAATGAAGAGGCAGACCAAATAATTAAATGGGAACTTACACAGGCCTTTTGCACTGTAAAATATGAGCCACATCTGTTGATTGAAAGTATTTCTCTTTTTTAGCTAGAGGGGATCATAATTTGGGCAAACAGTGGGTTACACATGGAAACACAAGATGTTTTTCATGCTTCAGGATTGACCAAAATGTGAAATTCAAGTGCAACTGTCTATTATTGTTACTATTTCTTATATTTAATGTATTTAAGGCTACAGTTTTACTGGGAACACTAGTCCCAAACCCTGTTTTCCATGCAGGGTGTAAGAGATGTATATAAAAAGCTTGAAAAGCTTGAAAAAAAAGCTCAGCCTGCAACGATGCCATGAACAAAAAATAGGATAATATGCAGGTGTAAAAGTAAAGGTGACAGAATGAACCAGCAAAACAGCAAATGACTTTGCATTGAGTTAATTTTGTTCTGTAGACTCTCTGCAAAAGAAGGAACCCATTGAGCATGAGAAGAGTGGACTAGAGCAGTGATGTGCTACTGAATGAGAAATTGAGGATTTTTATTTTTTCCCCCCAGGAGAAAAAAAAAAACAAAGAAAGATCAGCATAGAATATTTTTCTTGGGAAGTGGCTAGAGAAAAGAGAACAATCCTAAAGCAAAGAAGCAGCTTAAATGGAATTATTTATTCCTGAGTAAGAGGATGGAGGACTCTGGTGGAAATCCACAGAAGATTCAACAAAGACCAAGAGAGAGATATTTTAATACAAACTGCTTTTACCAGCTTGGACAATGTAATTTTACTATTCTCATGTGACACCAACTAATTCTTGGGCAACAAGGAAAGGGGAGATAACAGAAGTATGCTAATAATGAAGCACTTGAAAATAGGCTTGATAAGACCAGTGTGCTACTGTGCCAGCATTGAGTGGGATCTAAATTTAGGGATGCATGTGAATTACTGGGTACAGATGTCCTGGGAATGCTGCCTGGGAACTGGAAAAGGAAGGTGCTCAAGAGTTTCTTCTCTACTTCTCCTGATGCTCCATGTGCTTATGGAAACACTGAGTCTGGAAGGAACTCTCAGCTCATCCCATCCTGTCTGAGAAACTGAGGTAAGGAGAGGAGCAAAATACAGCCACTGCCACCTTCCTGTGCATATAACAAACACTAACTAGTGGGTTTGAATGCCAGAAGTTTGGAGATATTTTGGTTCATATAAGCCTGCTAAAGTTCAGGTGCTTATACAAGGCTTATCTGCATTTATCTAAAACCCTGTTGTCAAGAAATCTCAGGAGAAAAGCCCTTCTGAAAGACTTTGGATATTGCCTGGCTTTGTGGAATAGCACAACAGCTTTTCTTGCCTACTGAATCTGGTCCTGGCAGAAATGAGGGGAAGCAGAGATTTGTGTATGCTCACTGCCATATAAAAAGGAACAAAACAAACACTAATTTAGCATTTTCTGAGAAGCAATAATTCAGAGTGAATGCAAAAGCTTCATTCTAGGTAAAACTTGATTTCTTTTTTGCTTTTTCTAGATATCTCAGCACCTTAAGCTGCCATTTAGCCTAATTTTAAGAGACCATTTAAAAAAAAAATCTCAAAACTGTATTTTAAAATTGTATTCCCTTATTAATTTTGAAGAAATTATGAAGTAACTTTAAAAATTGTATTCCCTTCTTAATTTTGAAGAAATTATGGTTGTTCCCTCTTCCTTGTAGTTGGTGGCCAAAATAATTTCCGTAATGAACTCAAAGGTTTGCTGTGGATTACAGTAGGATCTGAATATTCTTTTAGAAATTAAAATAACTCATTATCTTTAAGTTTTTGACAATACATCTTTTGCCTTTGCCTCTTGCCTGAGGTGAAGACTGATGATGACTGGTCACTTCTGATTCTAACCACTCTGACATTCAAACCCCTATTAGCGGTGCAAATATTTTAGAGAAATTAAAATTTAAAAAAAAATTCTAAAAATTTCTAAATATGTCTATATTTTTAAAAAATGAAATCTAAATTTCAAGTAAAACTTTGCTTCAAATGTCTCGTTTTTAAAAATATTCCTTCCTGGGGTAAGAGTTTCCTTGGTCCAGTTATTTTCGCCGTGAGAAATAATTCTCTATTTTCTCAGCAAAGCTACTGAAAAGTCAAGAAAGATAAAAGGAACTTAAAGTTCCTCAAACTGCTTCTTTCCACACACAAACACATGTATGTGCACACACATATTCTCTCTAAATTACAGGTGAGTTTTCAGGTCAAAATGAAATATATTTCCTGCAAATTTCTTTTTAAACTGCCCCATTTCATTTCAACAGGGTAATGTAAATCACTTTTTCTCCCTGGAGGTGTTTAAGGCCAGGCTGGATGAGGCATTGAGCAACTTGGTCTAGTGGGAGGTGTCCCTGCCCATAGCAGGGGTGGTTGGAACTAGATGACCTTTAAGGTCTCTTCCAACCCAAACCAACCTATGATTCTATGATTCCATATTGGGCAAGCAAAGGACTAATGAGGTAAAAATGTCACCCTAAAGTCCTGGGCTATCAATCCAGCCTTGTTTTACCTTTTGAAACTGCTACAGTGTTCTCAGATCATGATATATTTGGCAGCTTTTAAGATTCTCTAGGAGATATTTTTGAGGTCTGCAGGAAGCATGGAATAGCAATACCATGCCTGATATTCCTAGTGCTTTCATGTGACCCACATAAGTGTTCCTCATTTCCTCTTGTAGTGATTATAGGCTTCTCTTTCATGGCTCTGTTGAACTAAGCACCAAATCTGCTTGTTAACAGCATGGAGCCATATGTTGCCCTCACTAAACAACACAGTGGGGAGCAAAGGACTACCAATTCCAACAGGCTGGTAGTGAATGAAATAGTAATGAAACCAGAGTGTGCATGTCAAGGAGAAAAACAGAGGACATGCCACCTTCCCTGATAACACCAGCAAAAGAAAATCCATTGGTTGATAGCCAATGGCAAAGGAGATCATGATGAATAATTAAATTCCCATGGTAATACTGATTTCTTGTGATACACCTCCCCTAACTAGAGCTAACGGCTAAGGCAGCAGGGTTATCTTTCTCCTTCCTCATGGGTGACATTCCTACCAGGCAACATGGATCCACAGCAGCATCAGTTGTGTTGCCAGTGGTGAGGAAGATTTTGACAATGCTTTGAGTTGAAATGGTTTAGAAAAATGGGGTGAATCGACAGTGAAGAACTTCTTCTGCAAGGGTTTCCCTTGTCTTTCCAAAGAAACATGGAATTTCTAGCTTTGGAAGCCCAGAAATTCTTAATCCAAGTAAGTATTTTCCATTTGCATCTGCAGCATATGCAAAGGATCATTCCCTTTCTGTAACAGGTTGAAAAACATCTTAAAAAGTTAAAATAATCTTCTGAGCTACATGATTTTGATCTATTGGTTAAATTTTGGTGATTAATTATTTTGAGAGGCACAATCTAATATTGAAAATTGGATCACAGTGAGAAAACATAGTAATATCAAAAAATATATATAACTTTTGTACATTCCAGGAAGATTTTTTTGCCAGTGTAAGTTGAAAATTTTTTCTGTTTTATTCTACAATAAATGTGGCAAAGAAAACCCTCATGTAAATTGTTAAGAGCTTTCCAAAGAGTGGAGGTTCAGGATTTTATGGTGCAGCTAAATCATTATGGTTTACTGTTTAAATGTCTAATATAAATCACTAAATAACTCACTTTTTGTGCATATTATTACATAGGTTTTACTGTCTTCACTATAGACTTCTGAGTATGCAGTGCCACTATTAAAAAAAAACCTCTTTCTTTTTATGCTGTGTATATAGGATCCAGTTAAAGCTATTTAAACTGTTTCTTCTAATACTCTAGATTACAATCTAGGCTATTGAATTGTGATACTTCTGACAGAAACACTTTTCTCATTTCTTTGTAGTCACCACTGTTTTAACATTTTTTAAAATTTTTAAAAATTTGAAAAAATTTAAATAGATAATCATCCCCAAACCATATAGATATTACTGAAAATGCTCTAAATGTGGAGAAAACTTCTAAAATCTGCATTTTTGAATGATTTCTGCTCTGTTTTGAATCACAGACTTTCACTACTAGCATTTTTTAAAGGTTATTTGCTTTATGGTATAAAAAAGCCTATGCTTTTTACAGAACAATCTGTGTATAGAAGAGAAGGAAGTCATTGACAGTACAGAGCCAGATTGATTTGTACAAGATTTATGCACTTCTATACATCAAGGCTGCTTTGTCAAAATTTATATTGGCTTTAGTAATTTAGATACTCTTGCTTGTATCACCTAATGTTATATTCATGAACTGAGGTAAAGACTAGAAATTCTTCTTACGATAGTCCAATAGTGTGCACTCCATACAGCAACAAAGATAGATACAGATTTCTTTTTCAATGCCAATTTAGTCTCTGCAGGAACTTTCACAACAACTCACTTCACTGCATCCTGCAAGATCTGTAATTAGAGAATTCAAACAGTGATGGGGAGAGAGTAATTTTAGAGATTTTAGGGTTTGTGCTTTTACCTCGTTTAACATCACAAACACCAGCAAGATTGCAAAGAACAGCCAGTATTCTCCTGCCAAAAGGGAGTGATATTTCAGAGCCCACCACGATCCTTTAATAGATCACAACAGTTATGCAGATCACTCTTCCATGCTAAATTCTCTCCTGCCCAAATGTATCAGCACAGATTTGTAGAACATAACCTGAAATACCACACTTGGATACAAAGCTGTTCAAAGTTTTGGGGGTTTTTTTGTGATAAAAAGTTTTCTTTGTTGATCTTTGAAGGTGTAGAAATCACAATGTCTGTCTGAGATCTTATGGAATCTGCCATATGGAGGTCTTCCACAAAGAGAAGGATTTTGGTACAGGCTTCTCACAATGGTGCTGTGATCTTGTCAGAAAGGAAGGGCATCCTACTACAGAATAATTTATATGAAGCCTTACTAATAACTAAGTAAGTCTCTGAGCTCAGTTTTAACATTCCTCTTCTAATTGAAGCATCTTCATGAGAGATTACCCTGCCATATAAGAAAGTACAGCATGGGAGAACTATCAGAAAGAAAAGACCTTCTCTGGTGAAGGAGGAAGCTGAAAACTACACAAGCTGAGCAAAAACTCAAGACTTGAGAGGGAGACTCACAGAGAATCATGTGCATTGCAGATCAATTTCAGGATATTAGTGTATAACAATGTACAAACAACTAGATCTGAAAGAGGTGGAGAAGACAATGGTCAAGGAAGAAGCACATTAAAAGCCCTTGTGAAAGCTCCAGAAAGGTGTAAGATAAAGAATTTGAAACAAGTTCTTTTGCTTCATGTGTCACCAAACAAGGTTTCCAAACTTGGAACAAAAAAGTTCAGTATCAATGTCTTTCTCTTCTTAAATTCCCTTTCCCTCTTATTCTTGTTTATTGTTGCAGGATCTTTTGTATTTTTTTTGTTATTCTTTTCTGTTGGTGACCCAAAACTTCAAAATCTTCACTGATCTTTTGACTGTAGCACCTCAAGACAGTGACGCTTTTGAAAAGAGCCAAAGCACCATGGAATAGGAGAACAACAATTTGCTCTTTTCCCTTCTGAACAGAGCAGATGAGTAAAAAGCATTTTACTTTCCAACCAGGGGATACCAGAAATATACAATTCACATACACTTCAATGCAATTGATTGGACAATGCTGGAATATAGTTTACAAATTTTGATTGTCTTTCATAATCACCCCTTTTTCCTGAAGATTCAGTGAGGAGGTAAAGAGAAAATGGCAAGAACATGCAGAGAAAACTTGGGATTTAATATGCAATAACAACATTCTCTTTCCTAAGACCTCAGAAATTCAGCAGAGCATATTTTCTACCAGGCATTGGATACTATCTAGGAAAAGCTTTCTATTTGAAAGCATCAAATAATCTAAAAAAATTAGAGTAATCTGGAAGGTATACTGCCTCTGCTTTCACCTATCAGAAACCAAGATTTGTCCAAGATTACCTAAGGAGGCAGTAGCAGAAAACAGTGAATGCGTCTCAATCTGGAAACAAATGGAAAATCTTTTCAGCCTTTATTATCTGCATGGTTAAGTATCTAGTGTTTGAATATCACTGAGAAGGAAAGCCTAAGGTCTAAACAGATCAGTTTCATAAATCTTCTGTGTGACAACTGTTCTGTTGCTACCTATGGTTTTATCTTTTTTCAGAGCTGTTTGATTCTGTCAAGGGCTGGGCCAGTCCTTCCATGTTATATAAAATGCATTTCTCAAATAGGAAATGTTTGTACTTGTTTCCTACTCTTCAAACTTCTACTATTTTCAGCTATATTTATGATAAGAAGAAAATTTTGTCTCAATCTGTCCCTTTACCTCATCACTGATATTGAGTGATGTACCAGTCACAAAGGCTATTTAGAAGCCACAAAGTTATGTCTCATCAACTGTTTCAGAGGTTTAAATTTCTCCACTATTCCTCTCTGTCCCTTCTGACATTGTCCCAGGTATTCCCATGAATTACTTGAATCATTTTCCCCAGGGCTCAAATAAAGCTTCAGGGTTTAGGATTCCTAAAGGCAGTGCAGCCTGTTTTCTCTTACATGGAAAGGACACAACAGCACAATGCAGCATCTTTTCACAGGGGAATTTTGTAAATAATTCTTCCCTCTTAGTTTTCTCCAAAACTCTTGTGTGATCAGTATTGTATCCTAGTGGCTGGCCTTGAGACTTAAAGTGAATTTACATGTATGGTGCTGAGCAGATAAACTGCCCCCCAATTTGTTTGCCAAGTGGGTGTCTAAGTTCCATCCACAATTAGCTCAATTGCAGGCATAAATGAGCTAATGAGACACACAAATGTGTAACTGGTCATAAACAGTCATTTCCATGTGCAATTGCAGTAATTGCTTGCTCCTCATGATTTTGAAAATGCAGAACTTAATGTTAATCTGGTGTTACTTCATGTTGTGTAACAGTTCCATTCAAAAATTAAGCTTAACCCTCAGCAAATGCATCAGCATTTTCTATTTTGTCTGTTTTTCCATGATGGTGGATAACAAGGTTTCTCACTGCAGGGACTTCTTTTTGTTGATAAGCAGAGTTCAAACATTTCCCTAAAATAAGTAGGACTGTGAACCTATTTATATGCTCCTTTAAACAGTGTGTTTATCAAGAAATAATCATTTGAGGTGGGAGAGATAAATTGCTGAACAATTTTTTTTTTTTTAATCCTAGAGTTCTGGTTCACAATAATAGCATTACAGAAATATCTAATTAATTTAACTCTTTGTTTTAGTCATAGGTTCTGCCAATCTCATTAACTCTCATTTTCTGTTTTTTTAATGCAGGCAAATCTTGTAGTTCTTGATACTTAGGCTGCTGCCATCCCATCTGCTTTTCACTTGGATTGCAATTGCTTTCTGAGTGACACAGGACTAAGATCTCTATGAGAGAGATTGACAAGAGCCATGATGTGACTGAATGACTCTGAAGTACCACATGAAAACTGGTGTATCATTAAAAAGACCCACATTTTTTGTCATCATATGATGCAGGCATCAAGAAAACATCTGACAGTAGCAGTTTTAAGTTATCACAGTCCTTTTTAAAATTAAAATGCATAATTCAACCATTTTGCTGATAAGATGAGGCTGTAAACAATGTAATTCAATTACAGGGGTTAGGTTTTTATCTTCTGAAGGTAACATCTGACTTTGTATTTTTCTTTCTGGGGTTTTAACAATAGGAATATGTTGATGTATGCAGACCCAGAAACATTATGCTCATTACTACACATAATATACAGAAACATTACTGAATAACAATAGATGAAAGAGTAATCCAAAGTATATTAAGAGGATAATGACTATGTTTACACTCAGATAGCAATTTGTGGCTATCATCCAAATGATTTTACAGTTTGGGCCTCAGTTCCATAATCTGTTTCATTCAGGAAATCCCCTGAGCCATCTATGGGACTAATATAAGGAATATTTAAGACTTGTCATGCAAATATGGTTGTGTCATTCATGTCCCAAGACTAATTCTTTGCTCAGGTGCATAAAATTGCTTATATTTATAAACAAAGTCCATTGGAAAAGAGGGTCAAGTTAATGAGTAATAGCAAATAATGGAGGAAAAACTCAGACTTGCCTTCAATAGCTGCTGGTTTCTTCCTTGGACTGTGTTCTAGAAGAAGAGGAGGAGGAGGTGGTACCATTTCCTTATGTCCTGCATGAAAATATAGAGTATAAGAAGCATGGAAAATGTATTAACTAGCAGGCTGCACAGATTCATCGGGAGACTGAGGTCCCTTCAGAATTGTTCACAGTTAAAATAATACACTGTGCATGAAAGCTATTATCTTCCAGACACTGTAGGAAGGAAATGTAGTTCTCAACAAATAAAGTAATTTATTTTGAAGAATCACATTTTAAATCAATGAAGTCCAAGTGGCTCAAGCATATGCTGAAAGGCTCACAGGTCTATTTTTCTTCATTAGACTAAAAAACTCTGAATAATAATGCAGTGATAATAAGGTTACATATTCATGATGCCTCTCCTACAGTAAAAGCTGATATTTTTCTGTCAAAAAATGATCTCCAGTTGTTCCCTCAAGTCCACTTCTTATGAACTTCTTGAAACACCAGTAGAAATTATTATGTTTCTCATCCTTGAGGATTATTCTTAATTAGCCAGTACCAACCAGGTCATGCTCTGTAAACATTGATGAGCTTCTGATTCTGGCTGCCTACTGAAACACCTCCACTCTCTCAGAGTGTTGAACTGCTCTCTCACAGTACTGAACTGGGAGTTTCTGTACTGCTCAGACCATGTGCAGATACCAGGCTTCATCCAAAACATTTTTCACTTCATTCCCCTGAAGAATCACAAGCAGAACTATTGCACTCTCCCCTTCCTTCTGCTTCTTTTCTGGTTTATAACATCTATTTGCATCTTCATTTCTGATTAATTCCTTTCTCTGACATTTTATGCTCACTATCTCTCACTACCATGTCACTGTCATTTTGAAAGCACAATTTGTTGCTACCTGTGAAATACAATTAAGGAGTTAAATATAATATTGATTCAGCCATATCCACCAGTGTACATCTCCTGCACCAGAGCCCACATGCAATCAGGCTGTTAAATCCCAGCTCCACACCAGAAACCCAGAGCCATGCCTCGTGCTTGCTGAGAGACTCAGAAGAGAAATTAGGATCTTAATGAGCCTTGGAAACTGCAGTCATCATGCTTTGCCTTCTCCTTTGACAAAGGTATGTATACTCAGGGGAAATGGATGAGAAAAAAGTCATCTTGAAGACAGCAGTGGTCTTGAAGTTGATGGTCTCAANACCCTCACTGTAAAGAATTTCTTTCTTATGTCAAGTCTAAATCTACATCCTTCCAATTTACATCCATTGTTTCTAGTCCTCCCATCCCATAACATATTAAAAAGTCCTTCCCCTGCCTTTCTGTAGGACCCCCAGGTACTGGTAAGTTACTGTAAGGTCCCCCCTGAGCCTTCTCTTCTCCAGGCTGAACAACCCCAACTCCTTCAGTTATTGCATCTTGACAGCATATGTATGATTGCAGGCAAATGATTTTCAAGTATGTTCTTTAGTTTGTTTGGAAATTTGTATAAAATGTTACATGTGGAGCCACTCAACCTTGACTCACATGCTCAAACCACTGAGAAAATTTAGACATTGTCAACAAAATCAATGCATTGAAGGCACTGCGCAACAAGTAGTAAAAATTTTAGGATTTACACATATCTCATATATTGGAAATAATAAATAAAAGTGAATATTTACCAGTCTTATCACATAGAAACATAGAATTATAGAATAGTTTGGGTTGGAAGGGACCTTAAAGGTCACAGAATCATTCCAGCCTTAAAATGAATGGTAGGCAAACTTCAGGAATCCAGAAGTCTATCCATCATTTTCCAAACACTTCATGATTTAAAAAAAATTACACTGAAGTTGCAGACTGAGCTAATGAGATGCTGAATAACAGTTGTTGCCACTAAAAAGAAAAGTTATATGCATAACCTCTGACAACACATAGAAACTTCTAGTTCAGAATGAAAACAAAACTATATGAATTAATGAAGAACAACTGATTATCCTTCCTGCTAGTTCTGATTAAAGCCCTAGACTACTTCAGTTTGCTTTCTTTATATATTTTTTTTTCCCTAAACTTCATCACCTATGCCTGGATATAAATTTTACAACCTGGACTAATTGTTTTGTGTGCAAAATGATGAGGGGTAGGTGCTCAGAATGTTGAGTAGAAGAGTAATTAAGAAGGACAGTGGATAATTTGGGCTCCAGTGGTGTCTGCTCTGTGGGGTAATGATCTAACCCCTCCAGGTCAAACTATGGGCTGGACCCATTATCTAAACCTGTTCTTTGCTGTAGCAGCAGTTTTCTAATGACTGTACCACTGTTAGCTAGTATAATGCCAGCACAATACCACTTAACTGCTAATGACTTGTCAAGTTCTATTTTGCAGTTTTACAAGTTTTTAAGCAAATCATTTATTTCATGCAAATTGACCACATGATCTGATATGAGAATGTTTTAAGCACCAAAAGCTTAAGCTTAACAGATCAAAAACTCTCCCTTAGGCCAGAATGTTTGTTCTGAGCAGGTTCCCATCCACTCTGATAAAAAGCTCCTTTAATGTTGCCACATGTTATTAAGTGTCTCTCTATTCACTTTGATGGAAATGCAGAGGATGGTATCCAAATAAATATTTCATCCATTCTTTTGATGAAATATGTTAAAGAGGACATCCTAAGTAAAAATCCTCTTCTCTCCCTTTTTCTCTCCTTGGTAAGTTATGAAGCACAAGTGTTTTTTCTGCAGTACAGAGAAATGACAAATAGAAAAGAGGAATTGGCCTCAGCAGATCAGACCATTAGAATTAATGGCGTCTGCTATCTTGACTCCAGCAGTGGCCAGTTGGACACATAGCCATGATGTAAATGAGAGGAAGGCAGGATGTTTTAATGATCCCAGTGGACAATCAGATTAGTCCATGAATCATGAGAAGTCATTATCCAGATTACCACTATTATTATTCAACACAGAGTTTTCTCTCTGCTTTAGAAAGGCAGCAGCAGAAGACCACAGAAATTTAGTCTCTGCATATTTATTTGCTTCTTATTTAAAATGCAGACTTTTTCTACCCGGAGTTAAGCCTAAAAGGTTCATTTGACTTGATTTTTCTTTTTATTAGGGTTTGATTGCTCCAAAGGGATATAATTGCAAACACAAAACTGTGCATACATTTCTGTGCCTGATGTGTCCATGCAGTTGTGCTACAGATGCCTCCTTCATATATGCTATTGTGAAGAGCTATCTGACAACAAATTACAGATGTTAGAAAATGAAATAGTGAAATGTTTTGACTGTAAGCTCATGGGAATGTGCTTGCCAGGAGAAAAAAATGCCATGTTAAGACATGAGAAGCTTCCTCCACTCCCTAAAGCAGAGAGAGAAGCTGCAAAGATGAGTATGAGAAGATGAATACTTTATTGAAAAGAAGATACAGTCCTCGAGCTCTATGAAGCTTGTCATCAGTGTTTATTAAATCACTTGAGATGTCATGAAAAAATTCATTCTGACTTGGTTTATGAATATTTTAGATTTGATATTAGATGATAAGGAATACAAGAGAACTTTAATTATCTTACTTTCCTCAGTCTAGGAAGTGTCTCTCTACATGTGTCAAAAATGTCATGTCCAAGCATTGAGGATAAATTGATTTCTTATAATAACAGTAAATCACGAGGGCTTTTTTCATTCCCTGATCTGCCCAGTTCAATTTGTCTGAAGTGACCTTAGCTGACATAGATAAAATCTCTAAATTTAGCTCCCTAAATC
>VZTY01010538.1:0-39452 GCA_013400935.1 Turnix velox | reverse complement strand
AATCTGAGGCAGTCTGAAACCTGGTCGCACTGCTTGGACTTGATAAATGCACCTGCAGTATGTGGCGGCCCACATGAGGTGTTTTTCCTCCCTTGGCAGAGACATCTTCAATTAAGTAACATACTCACTTAAAGGTTTATCACATATTCCACTGACTTGAACGTAATATTTCTGTTCATGCATATACCTACTGTTGCTAAGACTGATAATCAAACATGACCAGCCTGTTAATGTCTTTTGAGATGATCTGGAGCTAATCAGCATGTTTCAATGTCCTTGCTTCATGCTCTGCAAGTGCCATAGAAAGTAAACTGTGCTTCCCATTAATTGTCAGAAGGGCTCTTCAGTGGTGAGCGTCTCAGAATTTATTCTCTTGAAAGGAATAAAGTGGATACTGCTTACTGTACAGCAGGAAATTCAGGTGTAAGGAGACCCTGAGAGATAAGAAGAAAGGGCCTCCAAACCATGGGGGTACCTGCCCCAGCCTTGGCCAGATAACTGACATTGTGTATTTTTAACCGGTTTCCAACTTACTATAGCAGTTGGCATCAGTGAGTGTCCAGCCACTAACACTAATGGCTTGTACCCCATCAAATAAAAGTTTTTGAATTCCTGATCTTGAATATGTAAAGAGAAAGCACATCAGCTAAAAATGCAAGGTGGTCTTTATGATCTATATGTTCAATAAATCAAATTTCTATTGAACTCTGATTTAATGCTAGCTAGTACTACACACAGATCACATTTTTTCCATAGGTAAGGCAAAATTATGAGTGAATGAAGCATCTTTACAGAATGGAGTGTGCTAATGAAACATTTCTGTACCATCAGTGCAAAAGTCTGGAATTAATAATTGAAAGACCTATTCATATTACAATCTGCTTTCAGGATTGGCACTAATTGGCAATGCTGTTGGCAGTCTCAACAGGGAGGGCAAGAACTGAATAAGCACAAAGACTTACTCATCCAAAGAAGTGATTCTTTCAGGTCAGGCTTTATGTACGTTTACTATGCAGAAAGGAAAGCAGAGTGAGGTTGCTGCTGGTAGTTTTAACTATATTATTTGGAGTGCTGTGTATTTGCCAGGTCTGTCAGTCTTTCCTGAGAATTTTCTCAGATGCAAACCCCACTCCATCAGTGCGTTCTGAAGACTGCTTTTTGCAGATGTGGACTTGTGTTTAAATATGCAGAATTAAAGAATATTCTAAGCAGTATGAAAAATAGTTTGATGGAACACAGCGTTATTCAAAAAGGCAATAATTTGAAGAAAAAACATGTGATAAAACTGATTCAATAGCTACTACAAGACTACTTTTTGAATTTGCCCCATTAAGGCTGTAAGTAACACGGGGCAGAAGTTTGCCCTGTTAAAATTCTTGTTCCAGCTCTTTTAATTTTGTCTCAATTTGCATAGTCTGCCTTTTCTCTGGTTTATTCAATACACTGCTGCAAAATTAACTTTTTTGCCTGCCATTTTTACCATATATCCACTCCTTGGATTCCTTGCTATTGCTTCTTGGTAAAGGCTCTAATCCTTACCTTCAAGATCCAAATACAAAACCAATCATTATTTTCTTACATGTCTTTTCATGCTGACTCATGTACAGCTGTGATTTACTGGCTGGTTTTCTGTATCTCTTGGTGATTTTTTTGTGTTTCCCTCATACCTGATGACCTTGTGCCAAACTTCTCAAGAGATTTGTTAGCCAGTTATTCTTCCAGTCCCTCAAGAACACACAGAATGTAAACACTTCCCAAGCATTAAAACCAGAGTACATAATTAGGGAATTCTGAGATGCCTTTATTTCTTTTCCTGTGTTTTGTTCTAAATCAGCTGGCACAAGAGCAGTATGTAGTGCAGATTGTGAGCAGATGTGCCAAAGTATAGGACTATTTTCCTTAGTTATATATAAGTTACAGATTGTGTTTTAGTTTCAATTTATGCAACACTGACCACAAGCTGTGGAGAAGAGGTATGATCCAGCTGGAAGGAAAGGGAGGAGAGGGACATTTCTTTGCCAGAAGCGCAGAGGCAGGAGAGGGGAACAGCAGAGGCGAGGCAGGAATAGCTTGCTGCGGCTGTGCAGCATCGAGTAGGTGATTGCTGTGCTTACTGTGGGGAGCACAGAAAGGGGAATTTGAGCAGGATGGCTGCTTGTAGGAATGCAAGTGGAAAAAATCATTAGAAGAGTTGAACATTCAGAGTTGAGCCTAGCCCCTGCTGTAACTAAAGCTGAACTGCTCTGAGCTACCCTGTTCTCTCCCTCTCTCCAAATGAATGCAATGAATCTTTCCCTCTCTCCAAGAGCGTATCTCACCAAATGAATGCAATGCTTGGCAGGTTTATTGAATGGGGAAATGTTTTTAAAAAATGTTTTAGAAACAAGCCTCTCAAGTCATGCTAGATATTCAGTGTTTTGCCACAAAGTATATCACTTTTTTGTGCCAATCCATTTCAAGCAACAGTGCTTTTCCCGAGGTAAAAAATGATGTAAACTTCTGTCTTCAGCGCTGTTAGCTCTAACTCCCATTTAGCAACTCCAGGCAGCATAGCACTCGTGTTCTGTCTGTGTAAGATAATGTTAACAGAGCAGGTGATCTGGCATAGTCTATAGGCCAGAGCAGAACAATACTGTCACTTGCCTTCAGTAACTCTGAGGTGATATAATAAATCTTGAGTATCTCCTCAGATTTTAATTTATGGCATAAATTAGAGCAGTTCAGTGGCTATCCTAATGTATGCCTGACTGCCCCTAGATAGGGGGTTGTTCTGGCAACTGGTAATAACTGAGGTGTAGGGTTTATCTAAACCCCATTTATTTCTAGTCTCATCACAGGCAGTAAGAGAAAGAAAAAGAAGTGACAAAGATGTGCAATGCTGCTTTTCATCATTTGGCAATTTTCTTACACATTGGGAATTCCCGGATAGGAAACTGAGACAGTTATTCTATTATGAGAATGTCACTAAATCAAAGGTAGAGTCTGACTGGAGGAGATTTGGCTTTAAAATACAAGGATTTGTGAATCACAAGTAAGACCACGTTTTGGAGACACAGGAGCTCATTTGCAGAACCTGGAATACCCTTCCCTCTCATTAAAGTTATTATAGCTGCTTTTGGGGTAGCATATGCATACAATTAATTTAGCCAATTTCTTTTTTGTGTTTCTGCATATATCTCATGTTTCCTTAGCAAATTAGGTATAAGCAAATTTTTGGGTCAGATTTCTGGTCCCCAGTGACTATTATAATCCTTGTACATGAAAAATTAACTTTTAGGCATTTTAAGGGTCTGAATTGAGTACTGACAAGAAAACATGGAGAACTATCAGCATTGGTACAACCTAATATTCCATTTTAACAGCTCATTCAAAACAAAGAAGGACTGAGAGTTGCAGAATTTTACACAGTTACTTTTAATTCTACTGTTAATCTGATAATGCATATAGAAATTGTAACATTAAAAAAAATTTCCATTTACCATCTGGGAATACTGGATAAACCCGTCAAATTACAAATGCAAAAAAGGAGAGACTTACACTCTGATTCCTACTTTCATTATCTATGGACTCTATTAATCAGAGCACATCAATGAGTGGCCTGTGCTCACATTTCCTTTTCTGTAAAGTGGGGATATCTACTTTGTAGTGATGCAGTGGGACTTTATTCATTACCAAAGCGCTTAATCTGTTTTGATTCCACAATTGGATTAGCCCAGGGGACTCTGGGCTGTACATGCATAAGCAAATAGCGACTGATGTGTATATATATATATATATATATATATATATATACTTACATATACTACTACTAAATTAGAATAAGATCTGTGTTATTATTGTAGGCAGATCAGAGCAAATTAAAAATAATCGTTTGTCAAGAAAATATTTTAAAGCAGTATTTTAAAAATTGACAGGGCAAATATATTTAAAAGCCATTTACGGCCCAAAGATGAAGTTGTCTAGGAGGATTTGCAAAAGCTTTCAGGCGCCTAACTCCTGTGATCTCCTTTGGGCTCAATGCCTGCGAAACCCAGCCTACAAATCCCAATGTTGATGGCCGTTCAAAGTCAGGCACCCAGAGGGACTCTCTCAGCTGGACTTTCTCCAGCCTTTTGCGAACTGCGACAGCTCCCTCTCTGTGAACGAGAAGAAGACCGCAAAAAAACCCGTTTCACCGGGGAATACTTGCCCCGTCGCATTGCCGTCTGCCAGTCCCGCAGCTTCCACACCGCAGGGACCCTCGCGGCCACACCCATGTTTCAGCAGACCCTGCTGCTCTCTCCGCAACTCCCCTCCAGCCAGGCGGACGGCGGCAGCACTGTGTGGCTTCACCTCTGCTTCCAGCGTCCATTTGCGACGAGGTGCGGTGCGAAGAGAGCTCTGTTCCCCGCGCCCTCTTCTCGTCTGCAAAAAGACACAGCTTACCCACACCACTCTACAACCGTTCCGCCATCGCAGCCGCTAGACCCCCAGTGACGATCCAGCATCCTGTCACCTCCCTTCCCCACCCCGCTACCGGCCACCCTCCCGCTCCTCTCCGCCGTGCCAGGCCCGCCCTCTGCCACGCCATTGGCTCCGCCCGGCTAGGCGCTGCCAGGCCCTGCTGCCAGGCCCCGCCCTCAAGGCCCCACCCGCCGCCCGGCAGCGCGGGGGCCGGACCGGCCTCGGGTTCTGCTGTCGCTCTTAACGCCTTGACGCTGCGCTCAGCGGACTCGGGGGGTCGTCTCGGCTGCTGGCGGCGGGACATGCTGGCGGCGCGGCTCTGAGCCCCCCTCCCGGCTATGGCTGAGAAAGTTGCGGCGACTCTGGAACGGCCGCGAGGCGCCGGCCACGTCGGCTCCTCTTGCTCCGGCTCCTCCTCCGGCTCGGCAACTCTCTCTGAGGAGGGGGAGTCCGGCGGCGGGGTGGTGGGGACGGCGGCCCCCGTCGGGACGGCGGCAGCGGGACGGCGGCGGCCAAGCGAGGAGCGAGCGAGCCCCGGAGAGCGGGCGGAGGACGACGTTTCGCTGGAGGAGCGGGATGAGGAGGTGAGAGGGACCAGGGTGGCCGCGTTTGCTTCTCCCGCGTGGAGTCGCCGGGAGCTCCCGTCTGAAGTGGGAATCGGAGGTACCTGCGGCGGGGAGCGAATTCGTGCCCTTCCTGTCAGCTCCTCTGCTAAAACAGAGGGGCATTCTTGTTGCTGCTGCCCCTACTCTCGCCACTTCTGGCTGTCAGTATTGAGGGTTGGGTGTTTGTGTACGGAGTGAATTATTTTATGTTTTAAGAAACCTTTTTATTTAAATTGCGACCCACCTTTGGATAGCGTCGTTCTAAATCAAACTCTTCAGTGTCAGACGGAAGTGATGGGCAGGCTCCTAAAAACGATACTAATACGCTTTGGAAGGCTAATGACAGGCTGTGGGTTATGGAGGAGCTGTGTGGGTGGTAGTTCTTTAGCGTGATACGCAGGTAACGTCTGTTGTTACCTTCCACCTCCTCGTGATCTAGCTGCAGTGCCTTCTAACGGCATTCTTAAATAGTAATCTGTCCTCTGCGTTACAGTAAAGCGACCTTTTTGAGATGAATTTTATTTGTTCTTGTTGTTACATGGTTGGCACTTCCTGAAGGCATTTCGTGCTATGACCCCCAGACCAAGCTCATTGTTCTCTGGCCCCTGCTTCACTTTGCCTCTATAGGTAATCGCTTACGTGCCTTAGATGAGTGTCTGGCTTGCCTTTTGTTGTGGCAAACTTGTTAATTTGCTCTTAGGTGATGTTTCTTTATTGTGTCTCTTTAAGTAGTTGGGTGTGCAAAGGTTTTTTTTTTGTTTTGTAAACGTTGTCAGTTTTAAAAGAGTATCTGTCGAGTGCTAGCTGAAGTTATTTGGAACTAGTTAAACTGTGGTTGCTGGGAATGTTTTCCTCCACAGTACTGAATATTTATGTAGCTCCGAATTTCCTCTTCAGTCATCTGCTGAACTGTTAGAAGTGTAAGACAGCATAGTGAATGTGATCAAATATGATTTTTCTTTATCCGTCTTTATTTTTTGCTTTTAACAGTCAACTTGTTCAAGGTTCCTTTTCTGTTTCAACTAAACAAGCCCACAGAGGGTGGAATGTATTTACAGTGAGGTATATTTGTAGGAGCAGAATGTGGATTTATCCACATTATATATTGTTTTTATAGAGCTGTGTGCTTGCTTTCTTAACTGAACTGAATAGGAGCTCTATAGCTGCTGTTAACATGATGCTCACTGGTAGGTTATTAGTATATCCTGCTTTTGGCTAGTCGTGTTCAGGCTGGAGGCTATGTTTACCACAGCTAGGTGGTGTCAGTTTGGTAAGCCTGCAAAATACTGTGGAGAAATACAGAGTGGCTGTCTGTTCAGTTAGCTGAACTCACACACACTGGCAGACCAGTTAACTTCTGGTTAAGGCTAGTTGTTATTATGTTCCTTGGAGAACAGTGATGGGCACTATTTCAGCTGAAAGGATAGGAAAGGTAAGCCGTATAGGAAGTCAACGTTACATTCATTGGAATTTGGAAATTCTACATGAGCAATCTGATATCTCATGTGCAGTTATTAATGCTAGAAACCAGTGTTTTTTTAATCTTTTTTATTCTTTGGTTTTGCTCATCCTTCTATTTTTGGTGTAATCAGTATTTGCAGCTAAAGTCCCGCCTGACTGCAGGACCACCTGACAAATCCACCTGTACTTTTTTCACAGGGACACCACGGTGCAGTGAGTACAGAAATAAATGAATGTTCGTTAGCTTAAAACTGAGAGGGTATCTATGTTACTTGCACACTAAAACCTATAAGAATAGTGGAAAAAGGCAAAACTGAACTCTGAGATGTACAGATGATTTCAGACTTTATGTGCAGAATGCTGAAAGTGTTACATGGAGAGTGCTAGAACATACAACACTTTTGTACTGACATCTTATCTAACTACTATCAAATAAAGAAAATTCTTATGTTCTCTGCAGTGTTCTGTTTCTTAATTCTTTTGGTTTTATGGATTGCCATTGCTTGATACTGCTCTTCAGGTTTCATTTCTCCTCTTGACCTGTCCTTGTTCTTCTTGCCAACATAGCAGAATTGAATCTGTTGTTGAGTCTGTTCTTTAGACAGCAGTGAAATAGATTTTCCTGATACCACTCTTGTTGCTACTTTAGCTGACAATAAATTCTTCAAGGCCATGACATGAAAAAAATATTTTCAAACTGAATCCATAAATGGGTAAGTGGAAAACGCGTGTATTTTCCCATGCACATTATTACTTCTTGTGGTATTCTGCTAAAACTATTTATTCTCTTCTTACATTGTATATGACATACTGGGTAACTCTAATGTTCCTCCTTAAACCTCTTCTTCATGCTAAACAACCCCGGCTTGAGCATTCGCTTTATAGAGTGTGCTTGTTCTCATTGCTGTCTTCATTTACAGCTGGTCACATCTGTCTTGAAGCATGGTATGATAAAACAGAATGCCATCCTCAGATTTAGGCCTTACTGGAGCTGAGTAGAACATAAAGACTATTTGAGAGTTCTCTTAGACAGTGTTGTTTGCATAGCCCAGACTACTCTTTCACAGTTAGTGATCCATTATGAGTTTTATGTCTTCCTGAAGAGCAATAGGAACACTTACACTCTACCCTAAGATACAAACACACATCTCTCCAGCTTAGTGAAGGAAACTTAATGCTGTTGTTTAAGAGTAGGGCTGCTTCTTTTATATCCAGAAATTAAACAGTAGAACTGAAGACTTGATGACTTGTCTTCTGATTGTCACATCTGGAAGAGTTAATTCCTAGAGATTAATGCCGAAGGGATGTCAAGGTGCATCACTCGCTCTCTATCAAGCTCCCCTCTACCCTCCATCTTGTTTATTACTTCATCCTTCTGTTCCATAAACTTCACTTAAAAAAATATATTATGAAATAACCAAAGGAAGACATTAATTTCATGTAAACAAGAACAAATGATAGTTTACAAGATCATGGCTATCAGATGCTGAAGTGCTTTTTAAGTTTTTTATGTCTTACTCTCAACATCTTATACACATGAGAATTTACCATGGCTTCAACATCATATGGGAGATAATTTGCTTCTGGAATTTGCTTCTTCATTGATGTACTGTGGTTAGCAAACACATGAAAACTGAAGTGAATTCAAGCCAATTATCTGTGAGACATGGCTAACTGCTGACAGAAGAGGAGGAATGGGATTGCATGGTCAAGGGCATTCATGGCAAACACTGTGTGGAGTATGGCTCATTGCTTCTTAACAACATGGTTGTTTAGTTTTTTAAGGATTGACCTTCTAGGAGATACTGTGAAGAGCATGTAATTCATTTTGGTGGCCAGTCTGGATGAAACCATGACAAGGATTATTCTGCATTGTTTTCAGAATGCTTCTTGTTGGAAAGGGTGTTTTCCATGCAATTATGGGAGGAGATGAGGCTCGGCAACAGCATATTTGCTGTTACAATCTGTCTGCTCTCACAATCTGTAGGTAGTCAATACTAGACTGGGATTACTGGGAAGAGGATAAATGCAAAATATTCTGGGATATTCCTGTTTTCTGTTGCATTTCTGTCTTCTCAACATTTCTCCCTTGTGACAAAAAAAAGTCACTGAACAGGAAACTTGTTCTGTGGGGTTTATAGACAGTTTGGCCAAGTGTTGCCAAATGTCATTGGCTGCATTAGTTTCTTTCATTCAGTTTTATAGTCTTTTAGCCTAGCATGCAATATGCTTTTTTTTGATAGTGGCTTCCCAATCTGAGTCATGTTTTTTAGGGCAGGTGGGAGCTCACTTGGATTAATCTTGTTTCTTAAAAGAGAATGAGCACAGGCTAGTTCCTTGCCTATATCAGTAGTCTTAAGGATCTGAATATTAAGTGGTGTATCTTGGAGTTCTCTGTCTTTTCCATCTCCATCAGCTGACCAACTGAGAGTTTATATTTCTACAAATCTGGTCACAGTTTTGACACATTTCTTGCCTGAGCCAAGTAGCAAGCTAAAGTTTCTTTCATTCCTTTCAGAGAGAGTAATACTTTGATATCTAGCACAACTGTCTTGATCTGAAAGTACCTTGATCTGACCTGCCAATGTCTTCTGAATTACTATAATGTCTCCTCTTCATCATTGTATGTACTTTAAAAAAAAGAACAAATAAAACCACCTACCAAAAGAAGGGGGAAAATAGAGCTTTTTTTCTCCAATAACTTCAGTTCTCATTCTAAATTAACTATATGGTGCTGAAGTGGTTATCAGAGTTAAGAAGAGTTAATCCCATGCTGACAAGATCAGTAACATGAAAAGCCAGGGCTTCTCATAATGAAAAATGTCCACTGGCCTTTGAAATGGATTGTGTTACATTTTTTCTGTTCTCTTGGTGATGTGTATCTTGTATCATGAATTTAAAAAGATGATTCACTGTGCAGAATAAGAAGTATAAAAGCTTTTTCTCTTGCTGCTAACTCTTTGCATGAATCTGCCTTCTTTCTGTGAGAATTAGTTACTGGAAAGTTAAGATTCTGTCATGAAAATACTCATAGCAAGGTGAAGAGGATATTAAAGAAAATATTGCTCTAACAATCTGCTCTTTCACACGTTTAAGCATACATCTCTTAGAGAGCTGCAGTACCTATGTCATTACAGATTGTCTGGCAGATCTTCACCCCAACAAGAGTGTAATGTAATTTTGGGGAGGGGTGGCAATAAAAATGCTTTGAGGTTAAGTGAGCAACAAATATGTAAAGTGATGGCTATGTTCACATGTGCATCCATGTAAAATGAAGACAGTGGTAGTTTGTCAAAATGTCACTGTGACCTAACTAGTAGTAATGTCTTAACTTTTTCTTTCCCTTCCTGCTTGTCCTGCTGAAGTGATAACCATAGGATATGCTTAGACAAGGTCAGAGATATGATAGGTTTTTCTTTTAGTTGTTTCAGACTTTCTTGTCTCTGACAGTGATCTGTCATTTCCTGTTGTTGTACACCATGAAGGTTAAAACTATTTGAAGATGAATTGCCAAATTGCAAGCGTGATCATTGGGTCATACTAAGGAATAGTAATATAGTCATAAAATGTATAGTTCTTAAGGTAGGAATGATTGCAGTGGGATTAAATAAACACTCGTCTATCCTAGAGCAGCTTCAAAACTAATGTTGCATCACCTGAGTCAGTGAAAGAGCATTGCTTTTGTTTTTGGGAGATGTTTGTGATAAACTACCTGTTAAGATAAATACCTCACACTAAGTGTGTAGGGCTGTCTCAACGACCACATGAAACTCTTGATTTGCCTTTATTATAAAAAAATTATGTTTATTTCCTACTTTAAACTTTCTTTGTGCAGGATGGTCCTTTAAGGTGTACGCAGATACGTACTCTTACTACCTCAGAAGTGCGCCAGTATGAAGAGAGACTCATGGTTGAGGGCTTTATCTGATACAGCTGTGTGCTGTCGCCTGAGGTTTTAGATTATCTGTGCAATAGTAATGTTTGCAGCCCTCTGAAGCTTCAAGACATTTGGTGAGTATAAATAAACCTGTTACTAGACCATCTCCCTTCTCACTTGGAATAAATGAGAGCTGAGGAAGGAGGTTCATACATTGAACTGCTTATCTATTATCATGTGCCAGAACTATTTAGTTATTTAAAATCCTCCTGGAAAGAAGTGGTTGAAGGAGAACCTGCTAAATACAATCTTCAAAATTTGAATGCAGTTGCAAAAAATGACTGAGTATGCCTTTTGCACCCTTTAAATTTTAGAGGCCTGAGGTTGTAGTCTTGAGGCTAATCTTAGTGTCTGTATGTTCAGCTGTGAAACCAAATGTAGAGGGCCTTCTTTTCTGAAAAGCTGCAGCTCTAGAAGGGGGATAGCCTGAGTACAACATAGTCTGCTGCCTTTGACAGCATATTGGTGAGATGTAAGCTGCTTTGAACTGAATGCCAGTAAACATAACAGTGTGGTGCTACATCTTGTACTATGAGAAAGCTCTGTATGATGGGGCTGTTCTGCTCACAGTAAAAGCTTGTATAAAGTTAAGTGTACACAAAAGGGATAAAAGAGTCCTATGTCTTGAAACGTAAAGTATGAGCCCTGTCAAGTGCTGTGCAAATGAGAGGATCCTTGAGCTATCATGCTGGGCAGCTGGTTAGCCTTTTACTGCAGAAATACATGTAGCGGAGCAACTTTTTCTTGCTTTTGTTGAACGTTATGCACTTTCTCCCCCTGCCCCCAAGCACAACTGTGATCTCAAAGGTTAGCATGATGAAACATGAATACATATCAATTACTTGGTTTCTGAGCTTCCTGTTTAGGTTTCCTGGAGCTGGAAAACATTAAACAGCAGTGATCTAATGTACAAATCATGAGAAGGAGATATTTACCCTTACTTTACAGGCAAAAACCTGTAAAATAAAAATAAAAATTATACTGAAATGTATAATTTGGAGACTTAAGGAGAGGGGTGGGCTGAATTTGAAAAGATAAGTAACATGAAAAAAAATCATTAAAGCTTTCCAATAAAAATTCCTTATGCAGAATAGCTATTATGGCTTATAGTCTAATGGCCTAGCAGATGTCTGTTACTAAGAATTAAACAGTGATGCAGACTCTATTTGTTCTGATTCAGGGTTGGCAAACATATTCAGGCTCTGATTTAACAGAAATACCAGGCTTTTTAATAGCTTGATAAGTAAAAGAGCAAAGGATGAAGCACAGATGTTTTTTGTTGATATTTTTGTTTTGTTTCAGGACTATTTTTGTATGATACCAAGCACGGTCACCTTCTAGCTTGTATTGAGAACTTCTCAATATTATGGTATCACTAGTACTGTGCATGCTATTATTATGGTCCATTAGAAGTGGCAGGAACTCTGGCATCATAGCTTGTAGCACCACAGGGGAGTAATTTCACAGCTCCTTACCCTCTGGTGACTTAGAAGCAGGTAGAGACAAGTTTTACACCTCTGAGCTAAAGTACCTTCATTCTATGTCTGCTTTCCCAATATGATGCCCATAAGTAGTGTTTTTTTGGCATGATAATTAAATTAAGAAAAAAGTTAATTGCAGAAACTGCAGATGACAAATATTAAGTTATAGATCTGTCACTAGAAAACCAAGAATTAAAATTAACATCTGGGCTATAATCCAGGACAATTTGGCAACATTTTTCAAAGTAGGAGTATGCTAATCTTGCCTATAGCTAGTTGCAGTTACTGCTTTTAAAATTCATTTAGGACAAAAAAAAAATCCCTGATATTGCTGTAATCAAATTAGTGCCTGTGATCTATCTGTAATTACATTAATTTCTTTCCTTTAATTCTTTCCTTATGGGAGCTGTAATAGAAAGAAGAGAGTCTTTTCACACTAAAACTTTCTGTGTGGAGCTTTTGGAAGGAGCATACTACAGGTGTCTGATGATAAGCCTGATATGATGAAAGGCTTGTAACAGAAATCATATTCCTTCAAAATGAACAAGGCAGCAAAAAGAGCCTTTCCTGCATAAGCAGGTAGCACAATACAAGAGGAATGGATTTGTGGAGTGAAATGGCTGTTGCATTTCTTCTCTTTTGGGAGAACTGACTTGAGACCAGCTCTAGTCTAATCCCAAGTGGTAGTGACCATGTCCACAGCCAGGAGCATGTGTGTTCTTCAGAGCTTGTCAGAATGGTAGCAGCATTACTGGCTTGAGCACTAATAGTGCCTCAGATCAGCTCAGTTTAGACACCTGAAGTTGCCATTTGTTATTTGTGTAGCATGCTGTCCTGAGGTTGCCCAGTTTGATGGCTTGATTCCATATTCATATGGCATAATGAAAACATGTGGCCCTGCACCTGAATTTGTGATTTCTTACCTTCATTTTGTTAGTCTGTGTGTGCCTGGCTTCAGTCTCAAGCACTTACTATCATGGCTGATTTATCGGCTGTGTTATGGCCTTGCTATAGATTTGAGATGGTGGATAATTGATTTGGTAGAGATAGCTTCCCTCCCTCCCTTGCCTCCCCTGTGTTTCTAGTTTCTTTTTCCCAGACTGGCTGTTTTTACTTCTATTTGGGTTGAGTTTCTTGCCTTAGTTCAGCCATCAGTGTGTGTTGCTTTAGAGGAATCAGGCAAAATCTATTGTAGGGGATAAAATTATTGGAACAGTGCTTCTGTTCCAGAAGCGTGTGTTCAGTTGGATGCTAATATTTGATGCCACTTTTTAAAAGATACTATACAGATGAAGAGGTTTTGAGAGACTCTTAGCATGAGTGCTTAAAAAGAGAGAGGCAAAAGATTCGTTGGGTTATTTGTGCTGGCTTAATGCTTCCTATGAAGCACTGCTATTTGATCTACATTGTCAGTATGAAGTTCTTACATACATATCCATTTAGTCATGGTCATAGACATCTAGGTTGGAAGGGACCTTTCAGATCATCTAGTCCAACCATCAGCCCAACTCTGACAAGCCTTATACCTGGACGGGGACTCGAACCCCTGACCCTCAGATTAGGAGTGTGATGCTCTCCCAACTGAGCTATACATCCATTTAGTACAAGTCTCTTCATTAGTGATGTTATACTTCTAAGGAGACCTTGTTCATCTTCGTGTAGTCTCACAGTCTGGATACAAATACTTACTTCTGTCTAACAGTGATTTTTGTGGTGTGTAGACCAAGAAGGAATGCATTTATTATCTATATTCACTATGCTACAAGAGGATGATGGACGTGAATGCAAGTCTGTCAAGTTTTAGTACTTGTAACAATACAGGTAGTGAAATCGGTGCTGCTATTTTTTTCCACTGGTAAGTCCTTTCATTGAAGATAGGGCATAGGAGGCCATAGGAAACTGCTGAGAAAAATTCATTAAAAGCTGATAACTATTTTTCTTCCGGTAACTCAGCTGAGAAAGGGTCAGTTGATAGGAGTGTCTGTTTGCAACAACCAAATCTTTTGGCACACTGTGTGGATAACTATCTTGATACTGTAATGCATGAGAGGAAGAATGGTACAGAAGTGTGTATGCTGGAAGTCCACTATGTGAATGGTATTATGCTGATCCCAAATAGTGCCACTGGTGGGCTTCTCCTGCAAGAACCTTCTGAAGTAACCTTTGCCACTGCTGAGTTCTAGTACACTGGAACTGTTGCTCTTTTATGTTTCTGTTACTTGAAGGGTATTTACTATTGTCACTTCTTTTGACTGCAAGAGTAAAAAATGGAGAAGAGAAAAATATGTCCATTTGATGTGAACTAACTGCAGAAATTCCCAGAATTCTTGTTTGAGGATTGTTGGCTGGACACCCAAGACTAGCGTTCAACTGAACACATACCTCTAGATCATAGGTCCACTGCAGTGGCCTCAAGATCGTCACAAGACAAGTACCTTGATGCACAGTTTATTCTATTCAAGCTGTTTCTGGTTGAGGAGACACTTGAGTTGTTTGAAACATTGAGCATCTATCAAGCCAATAGATGAATTGAAGGTTTTTCCAGGAACTTCTCTGTTACATTGCAAGAAATACTCGGAAGAAGAAAGGGGGTGGGAAGGGTGAAGGAGAGTTTACAAAATTTTCGAGTTCTCATCTGTATTACCTTGCCAAATTTACTGTCAGCATTTGAGACAGTATGTGCCCTCTGAGTGACTTTTCTTCCATGTATGTTTGTTTTCTGCCTGCTCAAATAAATTTATGAATTTTCTTTTTTAGTTCTCTTTATTCAGTAACCACATGTATAATGTATGAGGTTTTGGATGGTGGTACTTGTCTCTGTATATGCACACCAAAGGGTAGTATATGCCTGTATGTGGAATGCCTCGTTCAGCATAACTGTTTATATTACAAATGGTAAGTGTGCAGACTTCAGTGGGGCCAAACTACTACTTGTGAAGACTGTTGCCATCTGTTCTACAGATGGTGATAACCTGTTTTCATAAAGCATGCACCTAAGCGGGTAGAACAGATTCATATGCGTTCATTGCATGACTGCCTAACGGGCAGTGATACACCTGGAATGAAACTAATTCCCCTGTTTTTGTGAAGGTACACAAAGCTGCCTCTTGTCTCACTACAGGTGAGAACTCTCAAAATAACAATATTTGAAGTTGGGACCGATTCCTACGCTGTCGTTACTTAGGAGGGAACTGAGCCAAATGGCAACATTGTGGATTTGTCTAGGTAGTCTTTATCAGATTGTCTATACCTTGGTGAAATACTGTTTAACAAGAAGACTGAATATGATGCTATGTTTGAGGCTTTGGATGGCTTAAGAATTCATGTGAAAATCCTGGAGCTTGGAAACACATTAAATCTCTGCATAGAATCCCACTCTCTTGTTTTAAGATTTTTCAGTGTGTGTCCTGATAGACAGAATCACTGTAGTGGAGTCTGTCTATGTGAAGGAAGTTGAACTATGGACAGTGTCTTGTCACGGTACCCCTTAATATTTCACTGTGAGGTGATGGCCCAGTATGTCCAGTCTGTGACAAGTAATTACAGTCTTAGAGGTGATAAGATCTCTTATGGGATATGCATGTATGTGTCAGTGAAGTGTGTGATAAATTTGCAGGAACCCAGGCTGCTTCTCACTGACTGACAGGATAGCTTTCCAAATGAAGGCAGAAAATATGCTACATGAAACCACCAACTGATGCTAATCACAGCCTGTACAGATACATATTTCTGCTCACCTTTCAGGCTTATAGCTGATTAGTGCCCTGAGAGTGTCTTGACCATGTGCATTACATCAGCTCCACACAGATGATGCAAGTGTAGCCACTAGATTGGTATTGGATCATGGAAGGATTTTAAAATATTTGTCTAGCTTAGTTGGAATGCAAAAAAAAATTGGATGATTTTTTTTTATTTGTTTTGATGATTCTCTAAAGTAGGATGCTATGAAATTTTCTAAGCTATTGTACTGGTTGTCATGTTGCATCTGCCTATGTTGGATTTTTTTGATCATTCAGTCACTGAGGAGAGGGAAAGATACGACTCTGCACACCTTTTTTATTTTTTTGGTAAGCAAATAATTCTGAAGTTGAAGTGTTTCAAGGTTGATGCTAGTGGCAGGCTTCTCAAACATAACAGTGGCAGCATTAAAATAATATTACTTCAAAGCTCTAAGAGCAGGCATCAGCAAGATTTCAGTCTTGAACCTTTAATTATCTGTTCAAAACTTGAATTTCCACAAATGGAAGAAACTCATCATTTTTTGGCTTTTTTCTCCCCTTTGCAATGTTATGCTGTTGCAGCTTTATAGAAACGTAATATGCAGCTAGCTCATAGGGTTGTTAGATACTTCACTGAGGATAAGCTGCTTGGAAAAGAAAGTTGTGTATTTTTGGGGAAGATTTTGGGCATTGAGGAGTGGTTTAGTCCAGTGTCTACAGTGTATGTAGATTAATCCTGCAAGGAGTGTAACCAAATGGAAGTAAAATGGATTGCCTGCATGATGGATTACTCAATATGCACAGAGGCAGGAGGGCTGAGAGTTCATGTTAACAGCAAGTATTTAAACTGTATTTTTACGATGTGCAGATTTTGAGCAGCATCACTTGAAAATTGGCTTCTCTTGATCTGACAAGTTTAAGTTCATGCTTTGTTGATCTCCTTGCAGCAGCACATGATGCCACTTTGTTAGTACATTTATCTTTTTCAGTTAGAATTCTTGTGGTGCAGCCACACAAATGAACATCCCTTTTTGCTGATTAATGTCGTAAAGTAAATAATTTATTCTGTTTCTCTTTGCATTGTATATGAACGCTTCATGGTTTGTTAGCTATTATAGTACTAGAATTTAATAATATATGTTGCTATACATCCCTGATATTTGATGTTAGGAAATATTTCATGTATGTTTTATATAAAACAAAGCCAAATGCAAAAATAGTAAGGTGTGTGTACCCCTAGTTAGATTAGGAGATTGTTTTCCTGGTGTTCAAATAAAATGTGGATGAGTATTGTGATTCCTTTTTATTCTTTTGATCCTGATTTGTTAGTAATTGTTATGTGTATTTGCCATTTTAATGATGGAAGGCTTAAGAAGAGACAGAAGATGATTGGAAAGATAACACTACTGTTAAGGAAGAAACTTAGACTTCAGCATGGTGAGGCTGGGTATCCAAAAACAAACAGAAGAAACATTAGAACCCTCACATTTTTGTGAAGTTATGCAGTTTAATTGTTTTAGTGACATCTCATTTCTTTAACCTGCACTGTTCCACAGACATTTTCATGCTTCACTGGCCTGATTGCTGCTCCAGTTAAATCTTATGTGCATTTTTCTGTGACCTGTTTATGAATGTAGTGAAATGTTACCTAAAGCATTTTCAAATAAGCTGTAGCTCTACCTTAGCCAGAATAGAGCTCTTTTAAATTGAGGTGTTTCAGTGGCCTTTAAAATTTAATGGTTCCAAGGATAGTAGAAATTCTCATTTTCTAATCAAGCAGTAGTTAGGAATATAAGACTTTATTTAAAAATCATATCCCCTGTCTAGGGGAAAATATGTTTATAATGAAGAACTAGAGAAAATGACTGGGAGTTCTTATGGATTACGGGTCAGTTGGAAAATGGCTAAAGGATAAATGTCATATCTCCACGGCAGAAATGTACGGCAAGGCAAAGTGCTAAGAGCAACACTAGGTCCCACAGGAAGGTGCTGAGAACAGCACTAGGTCCCACGGAAGACTACAAAGTCAACATGTCATTGACAGCAGTTATACAGCAGTTATATGAAGTTACACACTAACAAGATATTGTGGTCAGAACAATCAGGAACTGTACTGCAGCAGGGGCTGAGACATGTAAATGTAACCTTTAGGGACCAGCCAATGGGGAATAGACAAGTATGAAATAAGTATGTGTATTAGTGAGATGCTCTATAAGTATAACAGCTCTGCTAAATAAAGTTGAACCTTGCTTATCCATCATACTGATTGTCCGCATCTTCCATCATTGCCCCGCATGGGTCAAGGCAAGACTGGATCAGAAATCTTACAAAAAGAGATGGAGCATGACATGATTAAGTAATATGTAACATAACTTTTCACTTACAGTATATTTTAAATAAGGTAAAGTCAAACAGATAATTTTCTTAGGATCCTTTTTGTGAGCCATGTAAGAATTTGATTTGTGGGTTCATTATTTCACTTCTTGAAAAATTACTTAAAAAGGTAGAAGCAGAAAGAAACATTTTTACAGAAGGTTTTGATTTACAGTGTCTTTGCTGCACACCTGGCAGCATAGATGGAAAATATTCTTTCTGAGACCTCTTTGTTTTAAATTTAAATATGCAGCTTGGTTTGATTTTCCTCCCAAGTGAATTTATAACAACAAATGTTTAACCTGGGTCTTTGTAATTGAGTTGTGTTGTCTCACATGATGTGTGAATTGTTATTGTAGTACAAATCTATTGACAGGTGATACAACATTAATGAAAGTCCTTATCAGATAGCTTGTTTTGCTTTCCACTTTGTAAAAAAACCATTATCTCACACACTGTGAGATACTTCAGCATAAATCATTACTTTTACTATATTTTTTATAGGGCTTGCAGTCTGATCTATATTAAATTCTACATTTAAGATGCTATTTTTTTGTAATAGTTTATCAGTGTTCCTTTGTAGAAACTTTTAGGATATTCCATTAACACACTTGCATGAGTTGTTAAATTAGGAGTATTGAGTCTCTCAGTGTAACACTCGTGTGGCTCACACTGCTGCTTGCATCAATTTGCTGTGTAAGTTCTATGAAGAATATCTAAGGTGCTATTTAACACACAAACCCATTCCTTTACTCTGTGTCTTACTCCTGAGCTGTGTTTTGCTGTCCCTCTCTTCCTGACTGTGAAAGCATCTATCTCTTCCTCCCTGGCTTTTAATAAGGAGGTGGGAAGAAGTTAGTGAGACTTGTGGAGCTTTTAGGTGTTTCAAGTTTCCACCAGCTTGGTTGTGCTTGGGGTTACACTGGTTGAATGGAATGTTCCTCATGTCTCATGGAAATATATTACCCTTATAAGCAACCATGAGCTTATCAGTGCATCCTATTTCTTGTCACAATGCTAAACCATGAATGACTTCATAAATGGATTTATGAATGTATCTTCCTGTCTGTTTGTATCTTTTTACAAATGCTTGCATATTGGTATCAAAATAAGTTGTAATGTTTTATGCTTCTTCAAACATATTGTAGCACTTCACAGAATCACAGAGTATCAGGGATTGGAAGGGACCTCAAGAGATCATCTAGTCCAGTCCCCCTGCCAGAGCACAGGTCACACAGGAACTTGTCCAGATGGGTTTTGAATGTCTCCAGAGAAGGAGACTCCACAACCTCTCTGGGCGGTCTGTTCCAGTGCTCTGTTACTCAGAAACTTTAACCAGTTTCTGTCTTGGTGATAAACACTGAAAATTATATGCATTAAGTAAACCAGTATAAGTCATTCCATCTTCTTTACAGAATCGCAGATTAGAAATTCCCTATTGCTGTGTCTGAGGATAGCAATTGGGGGAAATTTGGGGGAAAATGATCACTGCAATGACAGGTCAGATGTAGAAATTCATGTGTTGCACTGTGGAGGTGTAGTTATCACTAAGTTCTGACTCTCTGAGTGAGTTCTGTGGAAAGCTGGGCTTTTTGCTTGACATGAAAGTGATCTCTGTTTAATCTTATACAGTAATAATGACAACCAGATGCTCAAACTAGAAAACATCAGATCCTGTACCAGGTAACACCTGATTATTGAATTATTGTAACACTTGACCTCTGTCGGAGTGGGGGATGGACGTGGAGTAATGACGCAACCTCAATACGAGTATGATTATTCTCCGTTATTGCTAGTTTCACACAGTTTATGTAGAGAGTACATAGCATAAGCAATCTTAGGATTGGATAACTGAGGCTAACAAAACATATCAAGCCATCAGTTAATTGGTTAATTGGATTGGTCCATGCTGGGCAGTATTACCTCAGTTCCCAAATAAGGTGCACTTTGTTTTCATAACTTTAGCTGTTTACAATCCTGTTCACAGGCTCAAGGAGAGAGCAAGGTCACTCAATGGCCTCCAGCTAAGGCTTCACTACTTACACTAACAGTACTATTCATTGGGTGCTCAAAGTGCTGGGTTGCTCAGGATGTATCCTTTGCTTACCAGCTATCCTTCCACAATTCCCCCTTTTTGTTTTTGAGCAAGCCAGGCCTGATTAAAAAGTGACATTTGGCCCATTTCTTGGCCCAGTAGGCCAACTGTCTTAATTCCTTAGGAACTTTCCCCGCATTGGGACCCAATGTAACTAATGATAATAACACATGTTCTACTCTGCTAGAGAAGGAGACTCTGTTATCACAGTCAGGGCATCTTGTTGTTTCTACTGAGCAGGAGCTGGCTTCACTATGCAGCCAGGCACCCACACAGGTCTGTGATCTGTGGAAATATACATGAAACCTTGACTGTTAAAGATGATGGGGACAGGCCCTATCTAATTTCCGGAGGTTGGTTCTCTGTACATTACTTTCATCTGTGGTAAGGTAGTTGCCTGATTGAACTTGAGATTCTGATGATGCACAACTACAGGTGGTTCCTCTTGACCACCCATTACACACAAATAATTAAATGTGAAAAGCACCTGAGACAATCTGGACTGAGTGTCTTCCTCAATGCCCCTCTGTTTTTGCAAATAATCTTTTACTACTTGATGAGTGCACTCTATGAGACCTTGACCTGTGGGTGAATGCAGGATACCCGTGATGTATTTCATACCCCGCCACATCAGGAAGGCTCTCAGTTTCTAACATATGCAGGACCGTTGTCCGTTTTTATCTGTTCTGGGACTCGCAGCATAGCGAAACAAGAAAGCAAATGTTTACAGACATGGTGGGCCTTTTCTCTGGGAAGAGCTGTGGCCCAGACTATTTTAGAAAATGTATCAATGGTCACATGGACATATTTCAACTGGCCATACTCAGGTATATGAGTTACATCCATTTGCCACACCTCTAGCGCTTTAAGTCCTCTCGGGTTTACCAGAAACCTATGCCAGGGTCATGATTGCCACACTGAGGGCAAGCTTGCATAATGCCCCTGGCTTAGCAGCCTTTTCTAGTCAGTTCTCCAACATCTTTAAGCCATGTTTGGATGCTTGTTTTTGGTGGTACACTTAAAAATACCCATTCTAGAATTTTGAATGATGTGGTCTCACCTTTGGCAGTATTGTTGGCAGTGGCACTATTGGAGAAGGGAGAAGATTCCCCCTTCTTGTTTTGCCACTGACAAATAACTGCAAAGGAAGGCTCATGGACGTTACGTACCAACAGAGAAACAGGCAGTTCTCCCAAATGGTGACAGGACCATAGAGATTGCACCTTATCTGTGATATGTTGCAATGCAGCAAGATGCTTGTGTGACACAATGACTGTGGATGCTGGGTCCGAGCTGTGTAAAAGGCTCATTAAGGGGGCAATGTTGTTATTGCTAATGCCAACACAGTTGCGAACCCATTGAATATCCCCCAATAGTGTCTGAATGTCTCTTAGGGTTCGCAGGTTCATAGAGAGTTCTGTCTTCTATGGCCAGATTTTGGAGGAGGTAATTGTCCACCCTAAGTATTTCCAGGGCATGGACTGCTGTACCTTCTCAAGGGCAATTATAAGACCTTTCTGGGATAGCATAGTTGCCAAAAAAGAAACAGAGGCCTCAGTAAAGGGGGAAGATTGGCTGCAAAGTACGTCATCCATGTAATGGTAAATGATAGTGTCAGGCCATTGTTCCCTTATGGATTGCAGAGCTCAAGCTCAAGCAACATGAAGTTGATGTAGTGTGGGTGAATTTTTCATGCCTTGGGGCAGCACAACCCATTCATACCACTCCGTTGGTTCTGCTTTATTGACAGAAGGGATAGAGAAGGCAAACCATTGTGTGTCACAGGGATGTAAAGTGATAGTGAAAAAACAATCTTTCAGATCTATTATCAGTATAAGCCACATGCAAGGTGACAGCAGTCCAGGTTGCAAAGCACCCATTGTTTGCATCTGTGCATTAACTTTCCTTAGATCATGTAAGAGACACTACTTCCCACCCTTTTTGGGGATCACAAAGATGGGGGTATTCCAAGGACTGACAGATGGCTTGATATAACTGGCTGCCAATTGCTCAGCAGCCAACCCTTTGGCAATTTTCAGCCGCTCAGCGTCCATAGGCCACTGGTCAACCCATACAGGTTTATCACTAGGCCATATAAGTGGTGGGTTGGGCGACTGCTCACCAGTAGCCACTACTAAAAAGGAGGTGTTTTGAGGACAGCCCCTATGTGGCTGAGGACATCCTTTCCCACCAAATTTTGCAAGGGTTACTTGTTGCCCTTCTGGAAATTTTATAGTAACCAGAAGCTTGCTAATATATGGAATGGAGTTACCACCAACACCAGAGATGGACAAAGTGGGCTCTTCGATAGGCCAACTTGTAGGCCAGATGCCACGGTCCATGATGGTAATGTCAGCGCTAGCATCCAGCATTGCACAGGCAGTTTGTTTGAGTCCTCCTTGGGACTATTCCACATTTTGTATGGGGCGCTGATCCATTGTTGTGGTAAAAAAGATGGCAGGACAGGTGGAGGATCACCACGTGGAACTCTTGTAACTTGGTGGTGAGTAAGCGCAGCTTCCAGAGGAACAATTGAGCTATACGGCTGCCTTTTGGGATGAAGCTCTGAAGAGAAAGACTTGGGAGTGTCAATTGACGACAAACTCAACATGAGCCAGTAGTGTGCACTCGCAGCCAAGAAGGTCAACCAAATCCTGGGTTGCATCAAGAGGAGTGTGACCAGCAGATCAAGAGAGGTGATTTTACCCCTCTACTCGGCACTGGTGAGATCCCACCTGGAGTATTGCGTCCAGTTCTGGAGCCCTCAACACAAGAAGGATATCGAGCTATTGGAGCGGGTCCAGAGGAGGGCCACGAAGATGGTCAAAGGGCTGGAGCAACTGCCCTATGAAGACAGGCTGAAGGAGTCGGGGTTGTTCAGCCTGGAGAAGGCTCAGGGAGAACCTTATAGTAACCTACCAGTACCTGAGGGGGTCCTACAGAAAGGCAGGCGAAGGACTTTTTAATATGGTATCTGATGGGAGGACCAGAAACAACCGATGTAAATTGGATGGAGATAGATTTAGACTAGACATAAGAAAGAAATTCTTTACAGTGAGGGTAGTGAAACACTGCAACAGGTAACCCAGAGGGGTTGTGGATGCCCCTTCTCTGGAGGTGTTCAAGACCAGGCTGGACATGGCACTGGGCAGCCTGATCTAGTGGGAGGTGTTCCTGCCTCTGGCAGGGGGATTGGAACTCGGTGATCTTTAAGGTCCTTTCCAACCCAAACGATTCTATGATTCTATGAATGCAACAGGGCAAACAGTAAAGACCACTACATAAATACATCCAGTATAGTCCGCATCAATGACACCTGCTACATCAGTCCTTTAACTCCAGAGGATTATCTGTTCATTAAGAGTAAATTAAAACAGTTACTGTACAAAAAGGAGGGATACACAAATGGTTCACTGCACATACTTCTCTCCTTGTGCTTGCTAGATCTCACCCACTGTTCCTCCCTTGTTTTTTATTTTTTGTTTGTTTATCTGTTTGGGGGTTTTGTTTGTTTTGTTTTTATTTTTTTTTAACTTTCAGTCTAATGCTCTGCCAAGCACATCTAGGTGCTGACACAGAGAGGCAAGGGGGGAGAGTGTGGTTCTCTCTGCACATAGCACAGAAACTGTACACTTTTGCAAATCAGATCAGAGTAAACCAGATTGCAGAATGCAAAAGAGACTTGCAATTAAGTGGTAGCTACTAGCTTGCCATGCCCAATTCCAAGCAGGATGATTCCTTACAGGTCTTTTACCCAGACAACTCGTCCTAACATATCAAATAGAGAATGCCAGAATAGCAAAAATTAAAAATCTTGTCAGGTGGATGGTTTATGTCTGCTCCTGCATCAAGCTGACTAAGGCTGACTAAGTCCCTCCAGGAAAAAAATCCGGGGGCACCCAAGGGAGTACTGTTCTCAGTGAATCCTGCAACCAAGCAGAGGGGGGATAAGATAAACAGTCCTGCTGTCTCATAAATACAAAAAAATACCAGTGTATAGTAATTGGAATTAATGAAAAAATAAACACACAAAAAAACTCATTCTGATAGCAGGAATAAAAGAGAATCAGCTGTCATTTTAATCTCTGTTACTCCCGGCTAAGACATTTGACAGTGTGGTCATGTGATCTTATGACATCTTGAGTATAACAATTGTGCATACACAAAAAAGTCCACTCAACCTTTGAGATGCTGAAATAGGAAACTTTTGGTTGTGTGACTTGCCTTGTAGGGAACATGTGCTGTGAACTTGAAGAGTTTCAATTAGGAATGTTGGTAATGGATCCTGAACGTCCAATTTCCTCTGAGAGAATAGTGCAGTAAATACTGACTTGGAACAAACTAAATGAAAAAGGAATGATGCTTTCTCCTGGCTGTTACTTTGTGTGGGCCCTGTTGTACCAATGAAGCTTCTGGGGTCTAATGGTGAGATGGTTGCAACAGCAGACAATTAATGCAATTACTTAATAGTAATATGAGAATGTCTGTTAAAGAGCATCTTATGTACTTCTGTCCATGAAGTAGCTCAGCAGTGGTGTTTTAATTTGTAGGGTGGTGGCAGGTCTGTTTCTGCACTGCTTTGTTTGGTTCAGGCAAAAGTAGTCTGATGTTCTGCTCCGTCTGTGGGGCCATTTCCCATTGCTGGGAGAGAAGACATGATGGAGCTCTTTTTGTGTTTGTAGCTGTTGTACATGAAACATCCACCCGAGTGTTCTCTAACCCAGACAGAGGAGTTCACTTAATCCAAAGCATTTTGTGAAAGACTTGAAAGATTTCAGATACAAAATTCAGTCTTAGAATAGTTCTTAATGTGTGAACGATTAAATTATTCATTTACTGGAAGTTTATCAAAAAACTTGGGCAGCCTAGCAGGGCTGAGGTCATAGTTTCTGAAATGAGCTTTTCTGCCCCTAAAGAAAAGGAATGGTCTTTGATCAAACGGTAAGAAATGCCACAGGTGCATTATCTGCTAATGTTAATGGCAAAGAAGTCCTCATGTAATTTGTGGCTGTGAGTGTGTTGTCTCATGTTGGAGCACAGTGCAGTGGGGCCATTGCAAGGCTGAAGGCTGAGAGAGAAGCAGAGGCATGTGAACAGGCAGCACAGGAAGCCTGTAGAGTAATCTCTGAACTGAAGAAAAGTGAGGACTTGGAAATAAATTGTAAACATATGCTTCAGTGCCTGAAGGGGTAGGTGGCAAACAAGATAGCTTCCTCCTTCAAATTCCAAGTAAACCAACCCAAAATCCTGGTACATCCCAAAGGGGATACTGTGCTACTTGTTATACATTTGGTTCAGATATTGTAAGAATTTTAGACAGTTTGGAAAGCCTTTACCCAAAGGTTGATGGTAGTAGGACTTTATTTTGAATAATTAAGACACTGATATGGGCAATGGGGATATTTTAATAGAATCACAGAGTTGGAAGGGGACCTTCAAAGGCCATCTATTCCAGTCCTCCTGCAGTGAGCAGGGACATCCTTCAATAGAATGCGTTGTTCAAATCCTCATCAAGACTGGTCTTGAATGACTACAGGGACAGGGCCTCCACTACCTCTCTGGGTTACCTATGCCAGTGCCTCACCACCCTCATGATGAAGACATTTCTAACATCTAATCTAAACCTTCCTTGCTCTGGTTTGCCTCTCGCCCTATTGCAGCCCTTCTCCAGCTTTCCTGTAGGCTCCCTTCAGGTACTTGGAGGCTGCTATGGGGACTCCCCAGAGCCTTTCTCTTCTCCACGCTGAACAGCCCCAGCTCTCTCACCCTGTCCTCAGAGGAAAGGTTCTCTAACTCCCTGGTTGTCCTTGGGACCCTGATCTGGGCCCCGTCCAACACATCCTTATTGTGCTGAAGGCACAGACACTGTACTCAAGGTGGGATCTCACAAAACCAGAGTAAAGAGACTGAGTCACCTCTCTTGATCTGCTGGCTATGGCTCTTCTGATGCAGCCCAGGATACAGTTGACCTTCTGGGCTGCAAGCGCACATTATTATGTCATTCCTGGCTGTATCTGTAAGTACCCCTAAATCTTTACTCACAGAGCTGCTCTCTCTCGCATCTCCTCCCAGTGCAGCAATATTGAATGACAAATATATGATCTATACATGATGACAGAGTTTCAGAAAACATTTGGTTGTAGTTTTCTAAAATGGTAGTTCATGCTTGAAAATGATGCACTAATTCATATATGTAGATTTTTTTGGCTTTAAAGTATATTTATGTACATATGCTAAGATATAGTTACAAGGTTTCCCAGAATTTTGCAGTAAAATTGAAAATTGCAAAGATCCCTATGAGAAATATTATCCTATGTGAGCACTGTAAAGAGCCCAATTTGTAATTCGCCTTCTCATCCCTTTTAAATCTGGGATGTGATAAATAGCAGAAATTAGTCTGCATTAGTTCCATTATAAAAAAAAAAATAATGCTGATTATAGCTAAATACAGCTATACAGTCAAAGAGATGTGTATACAGGAATTTGAAACATTAAAGAGGTCAAAAGACATCTTTTTTTTTGTTCCTCACAACTCCAGAAATCATGCTATGGATTTCTGAAAGGAAAGAGTAGGAGCAGTCTCCTGTGGAATGGCTATAATTTCATTATATTTCTCTCTTCTTCTGAATTCACAACTCTCCAGCAGAGTGCCTTTTTGCCATCAAGCATAATGTGATCTGTCTCTCTTGGATTGTAATCCAGAGATAACAGATTTTATCCTGTGCAGGAGGATGCATCTATCCTGAAAGTCTGATGATTCTTCCGAGACAGCCAGCATGGCTTCACCAGGGGAAGGTCATGCTTAACTAATCTTGTGGCCTTCTATGATGGAGTGACTGCGATGGTGGACGAAGGGAAGGTGACCGATGTCATTTACCTGGACCTGAGCAAGGCCTTTGATGTGGTCCCCCACCACATCCTTATCTCCAAATTGGAGGGAAGTGGATTTGATGGGTGGACAACTAGATGGATAAGCAATTGGTTGAAAGGTCGCAGACAGAGGGTGGTGGTCAATGGCTCTATGTCCAGGTGGAGGCCGGTAACGAACGGTGTCCCCCAAGGGTCTGTCTTGGGACCGGTGCTCTTTAACATCTTTATTAATGACATCGATGAGGGAATTGAGTGCACCCTCAGCAAGTTTGCTGATGACACCAAGCTGAGTGTTGCGGTTGATACGGTGGAAGGAAGGGATGCCATTCAGAGGGACCTCGACAGGCTGGAAAGCTGGGCTCAGGTGAACCTAATGAGGTTCAATGCAGCAAAGTGCAAGGTTATGCACTTGGGCTGGAAGAACCCCAGGCACCTGTACAGGCTGGGAGGAGTGGTCCTTGAGAGCAGCTCGGCAGAGAAGGACCTGGGGGTCCTGATGGACGAGAGACTTAACATGAGCCAGCAGTGCGCTCTCGCAGCTCGGAAAGCAAATGGGATCCTGGGCTCCATCAGGCGAGGGGTGGTCAGCAGGGATAGGGAGGTGATTGTCCCACTCTACTCGGCTCTTGTGAGGCCCCATCTGGAGTACTGTGTCCAGGTGTGGAGCCCTCAGTACAAAAAAGACATAGAGATTTTGGAAAGGGTCCAGAGGAGGGCCACGAAGATGATCAGGGGGCTGGAGCACCTCCCCTATGAGGACAGGCTGAGGGAGTTGGGCTTGTTCAGCCTGGAGAAGAGAAGGCTGTGGGGTGACCTCATTGCAGCCTTTCAAAACCTGAAGGGAACCTACACTCAGGAAGGGAGTAAACTCTTTGAAAGGGCTGACAATAGCAGGACTAGGGGAAATGGATCCAAGTTGAAGGAGGGAGGATTTAGGTTGGATGTTAGGGGGAAGTTCTTTACTAGGAGAGTGGTTAGGTCCTGGAACAGGCTGCTGAAGGAGGTTGTGGATGCCCCGTCCTTGGAGGTGTTCAAGGCCAGGTTGGACAGGGCCCTGGGCAACCTGATCTAGTAAATGTGTTTGTTTGGTGGCCCTGCAAGACAGGGGGGTTGGAGCTACATGATCCTTGAGGTCCCTTCCAACCCGGGTCATTCTGTGATTCTGTGATTCTGTGTGATTGTTGTCTGATTGAACTGCCAAAGTTCAGTTTGGTGTAGGTGCAGCTGTAGACCGTAACCTTCCTTAGGACACTGCATTGGCTTGGTTGTGTGGCATCCCTCCTATCCAGATTGTGTTTTCCTGTGTTTTCACAGAGGACTCTTAACAGGGATTGTAGGTTACAGTGAATCTTGCTGTCTTCTTAGGGTGCAGGTAAACTGAAAACAAACCAGTAGGTAAACATCTTTGAATTGCTGTGCTTGTGGGGATATATGTTCAGATGGGTATTTTAAATATATGTGATGGAGATGTAGTAGTTCTCTCTTTTTATGAATGTGGGAAAGGGATTTTTGTTCTGACTAGCATGTGTCAGATTGGTGTCTTGCATGCAACTCTGATTAAAATTCATGACTTTCTGAACTGTGTTATTTATTTAAAAACTACATTTCCTTGACCTAGTAACAGAAACCCCTGCCTCCAAGACAGAACTGGTCTTTTTTTGGAAATTGGTGGTACCTTCTTTTGGGGCAAACTTTTAGGCACATTCTGTATTTCTTCTTCCTGTCTGACAGCTGAGGGCATCTCCTGAGCACTGCAGCATGGCATCCTGGATGCTCATTCATGGCTATGTTTGGCTGACGGTTTCAAGTACTGCTCTGTGGATTCACTGAAGAATTTCACTTTCTCTCTGTCCTTCTGCTCCTGAGCTCACAATCTTTCTAAGGCTTAATGCACAGAATATATTGCAGAGTTATTTTATTATTATTTTAGAACTGCAAGCAAGCTTGCTATTTCTCTTAATAGGAGGCAGATGTTTTACTTGATAAATCTCTATGAAAGTCTTAAAAGGACATTTGATTTGGCAACCTTTCTGTTATAGTTTTAAATTAAAGCACAAGGAAATGACACCACATGACCTGTTATGTAAACAGATAAATAGAGGGCTTTCTTGCATCTTTTCTTAAAAAACAAGGATTTACTTTTTCCACCTGGGTAATATGAAGAATCAAAATCCTGAATTGATTTAGTGTGAAATGGTCTTGTTTTTATTTGTATTTTATTTTTAGGGGAAAAAACAATGAATCTTAAATGGAACACTAAATGCAAGATGGCCATTTCTTGAAAATAAGTCTCACCTACATTGTGGAAGAATGAAATTTCAGGTTCTTAAATGAGTTGCAGTGTTTCTGCATTGACTAATATTTGCTTCTTTAGTACAATGTCCTTATATAACTAACTTCAGCATTTCTACGTAGTGAGTCTGAGCTGAACTAAAAAAATTATTAGAAAAGATGTATCTAAGTATTCAACAATTGCCTGCTGTTTGAAGTAGATGACGATGACTGTTTCTCAGAGGAAGCGGAAGAGGAACGGGAATTTCCTCACAGAATACTTGCTGCTCAAGACAGGAAGCCAATTTAAAGTCTTGAACTTAGACATTCCAACATCTTATCTAACTAAAAATGTTTTCACTTGATAGATAGGAAAGCTGTGCTTTCCTTTCTCCTCTTCATAGAATAGTTTGGGTTGGAAGGGACCTTAAAGATCATCGAGTTCCAGCCCCCTTGCCAGAGGCAGGGACACCTCCCACTAGATCAGGCTGCTCAGTGCCTTGTCCAGCCTGGCCTTAAACACCTCCAGAAAGGGGGCATCCACAACCTCTCCAGGCAACCTGTTCCGGTGTTTCACCACCCTCACTGTAAAGAATTTCTTTCTTATATCTAGCCTGAATCTACCACCTCCCAATTTACATCCATTATTTCTACTCCTCCGATCGCATATCTTATTAAAAAGTCCTACCCCTGCCTTTCTGTAGGCTCCCTCAGGTATTGCTTAGTTAGTATGAGGTCCCCCCTGAGCCTTCTCTTCTCCAGGCTGAACAAACCCAACTCCTTCAGCCTCTATTCATAAGGCAGTTGCTGCAGCCCTTTGATCATTTTTGTGGCCCTCCTCTGGACCCACTCCAATAGCTTGTGTTGAGGGCTCCAGAACTGGACGCAATACTCCAGGTGGGGTCTCACCAGTGCTGAGTAGAGGGGCAAAATCACCTCTCTTGACCTGCTGGTCACTCTCCTCTTGATGCAACCCAGGATTTGGTTGGCCTTCTTGGCTGCTAGTGCACTCTAGCAGCTCATGCTGAGTTTGTCATCAACTGACACACCCAAGTCTTTCTCTACGGAGCTGCACTCAAGCCACTCTCCACCCAGCCTGTATCTGTGCTTGGGATTGCTTCGACCCAGGTGCAGGACCTTGCACTTGGCCTTGTTGAACTTCATGAGGTTGGCTTGGGCCCACCTCTCAAGCCTGTCAAGGTCCCTCTGGATGGCATCCCTTCCTTCAGGTGTATTAACTGCACCACACAGCTTGGTGTTGTCTGCAAACTTGCTGAGGGTTCACTCAATCCACTGTCCATATCTCCTACAAAGTTGTTAAATGGCACTGGTCCCAGTACTGTTACTTGAGGAACACCACTTGTCACTGGTTTCCACTTGGACAACGAGCCATGACTGCAACTCTGAGTGCAACCATTCAACCAGCTCCTTATCCAGTGAGTGGTCCATCAATCCCATTGTTTTCGAGTTTCGTGACCAGGATGTCACGTGAGACAGTGTCAAATGCCTTGCACAAGTCCAGATGATGTCAGTTGCCCATCCTTTATTGACGAATAATGTGATTCTGTCGTAGAAGGCCACCAAATTGGTCAGGCATGATTTGCCCCTGGTGAAGCCATGTTGGTTGCCTGCAGTCACCTCTGTGTTATCCTCCAGGCGTTTTTGCAACACCTTCAGGAGGATCTGCTCCATGACTTTGCCAGGCACAGAGGTGAGACTGATTGGCCTGTAGTTTCCTGGATCTTCTTTCCCTTTTTCAATATGGGGATTATGTTCCCTTTCTCCAGTCAGTGGGAACTTCACCAGTCTGCCATGACCTTTCAAATGTGACGGACAGGGTCTTCATCAGGAGAAGCTTTCTTTTAAAATGAATGTGAATGTGGAGGGTATTTTTTTCTGTGCTCGGGGAAGGTGTTTGTCAAGCATGATTTCATATCATACCCAGACACCATCCAGTCAATTCTATCACTGCAGTGAATGTTTGCTGGGATTGCTCGTGGCTGCATTGGTTGCCTCTAATCCCTGACTGAACTGACCCTGCATTTTCCTTACTCTGTGGCATGCAATATGGTGTATTCATAATGCCTTAGCTTAACACAATTTCTCTCAAGTCTCTCAGGGATACCAGGTTATTTTTCCCCATTAGTTTTTCCCTGTAAGGGCTTAACTAGGGTCATGGTTCGGATTGGATTGGCCAATTGAAATTACAGCTGCACCCCTCTCACACCTTCCTTTTTCAAAAAGAGGAGAGAAATAGAGATTTATGAGACAAGAAGGAAAAAACAAAACAAACCAACAAAAGACTTAATGGAAATATTAAGAAAATAAATAATTAAAATAATATGTATAATATACATAACATTGTATCAAAAGGTTTCTTTCAACCTGGGTGATTCTACTATCAAGCTCCTAGGATGTGCAGGAAGACACAGAGGAAGTCTCAGATTGAATTCAGTGATGGATGGGAGCTGGGTTCTGGATCTAGATACAGGAATGCTTGAATTGAGATTAAAGGCAGAGGAACAGACAGAGTCCTGCTTGGACAGTGGCCATTGAAGAAAGAGGGCTGACCCTTTGATCTGTCAGCTTTAATACTGAGCAGACTGCAGACGGGATGAAATACTCTGTTGATCAATTTCAGGTCACCTGTCCTGTCCCGTTTTCCTCACAGGTATGACTCCTATGTGCTTTTCCATTTCCAAACCTCCAGTGGAGCAAATAACAAAGTTAGCTGACCTTGATTGTTACAGCAATAAGGGCAAGCAAGGGCCTCTCTCCATGCCATTTCTGGTGTAATCAAGTCTTACTACTCTGAATCAACAGTTTCTGCGCAGTATGCTGTTAATTTCAGACTTTAGGGAGAAGTACCTGAGCTAAAAGTACTGAACTGAAAATTGACTCTGGTTTACTTTAAATTAGGACATTCCATCCTTATGCTATGCTGTATGTGTTGTGCTCAGATTACTTCTTATCCATCAAATGTATACATACATACATATAGATATCTATATACTTATATACAAAGATCACTTACGATTTATCTTTAAATACGGAAGTCCATTTTATTCATTACTGCAGGATTTCATATATTATAGTCTATTGTATTGCTCAGTCCTTCCAAGAGCTGGTGTGTGATGGGGGATATGATACATCCACTCAATACCATGCTCTTTAGCCCAGTTACTTAAAAGATTGTTTTTGAATTGAATTCCCATTGTCTGGCTCACTTCTTGCTGGAGTGCCATGTTGCCACAAGACCTGCCTTTCAAGGCCTGTATGGTATTCCAGGCAGCAGCATGACATATGGCGCAGGTTTCCAACCATTCGTGCTTGCTTCCTCTGTTTTAAGTACACAGTGGGAAACAAAGTGAGCTTGAGGGTGTGTGATGTATCCTATTTACGAAGCCTCTCTATACTTATATTTCAGCTTTTGTCCACCATACCATGAAGATTTTAACCATTTAGCTTGCTTGATCTTGGTGCCATTATGCAGGTCTTTTCTTCTAAAGTGAAATCCTTGCCTGCCTTGCCTCTGTGACTAGTCTTTCTAGCATTGTTTTCCTGTATTTTTTAATTAATAGTTCAGAAAAGATGCCTTTGTGCTCACACTGCAATCCAAATGGTGAACTTCCTGGTGTACTATGTTGTGTTAACTAAGTGAATTGCTGAGGAGCCACAGTTTCAGCAGCAGGTACTGGTGGTGCTGCTACTTGTGAAGGTGGATTGATACTCAGAGGATGTCTGGCTGATGAGCAGATAAACTCTAAGGATGTGTGTATTTCTGAGTCTCACATTTTCTTACCTTAAATTGTATGTCTTTCTTTGCATGTGGGACTCCCTCCTACGAAACATTAGGAACAATTCAAACCTTTTTGACAACTGGGGAAATTCCTTAGTGTTGGGGGTTAGGGTATCACTGAACCTATGGGATGGTCCTTTTATCACTAACATCCTTCTTTGCATGTTCTTTATGGACTTGTGTGATTCCAGCAGAGGTTCCTCTGTGTCACTGGACATTTAATGCTGAGCTCCACAAGGAAAGCAGGTTTACTTCTGAAACATGGGCTGACAGCTGCCAAAGTAGGATCTTTCTTCATCAGCATAATTTGGTGAATGATGAGTTGCATGAGAGTTGTGATAGGCTATAGAGTTTGTAACACTGATGTGACTCACCTTGTTTAAACAGAGGGAAACCGGAAGAACTGTAGGCATGTTAAGACAACATAGCATGCAAAAGTACAGGGAAATGCATATCAGTTGCTGTTCAAGCATGTATCTGCTTGGTGCTGTTGACATTAAGTGGTTTATTTATTGCTGTGGAGGGTCTTAGAGACTCTCCAGCTGCTTCTTCTCTGTCTATTTAGTTAATGGGCAAACAGTTCCTGGCTGCACAATCACATACGTGAGCAGAGGTGCCTTTAAAAAGTTCTTGCTTACTCTTCAGCTTCAGTACAATATCTTTTGCCTGTAGCCCTTCCAAAAACCTTGAGATTTCAGAGAAGGCAAGTACTGTAATACTATCATCTTCAAGCTGAGATCTGTAGGCTCCTTAGAGGAAACCTTCCAGCAGAACTTCAGGTAGATGGTAAAAAAAAAACCAGCATGGGGAGATTCTATAGAGTGTCTTAAAAATGCATGTTTATCTTACAGCCACATTTTATATCCTGTTCTCAGGGACTGCAAGTTAATAATTCACATGTGCTACAGTTACCAATTGAAGAAAAAAGTGAATTTGAAACAGCAGTAGGTTCAATTAAATATATTTGGGTATCACTTTTTTTCCTCTTGCTCAGGAAGAGAGTAGTTATTTAAAAAGTAATTTCTTTAATACACTTTTCTTTTACATGAGCAAAAAGCAGCCACGGCTAATTACCATTCCTGAGGAATTAAACATTTTTAGGCTTTACAACATTGGTCTTAAAATCAAGAAAAAACAAAGCCAATTTAAGATGAAATGAATGTTACTTACTTGATTTGAGTGCATGCATGAAGCTGATATCAATGCCTGCCAAAACACAGTCAAATGTTATCAGAAATCAAATCTCTGGCTTGAATATGTGGTGTGGAATAGCATAGTAGATTGTGCATGCAGCAAAATGGAGAAATGAGATATAAATGGAGAGAGCTGGAATTCTTGCTCGGTCACACAAGCCACTTTCCATACTAGAATGCCTTGATTTCCCACCCCCCAGCAATCACTCCTTACCACCTGCACACAAGAAAGTATCCACAAAGATGAAAAGGTCCTTCATTACATGGCACACTTTTTATTAGGGTACTTTTCTTCTATAGATTTATGATCCATAATTGGCTGCATTTCTGTGACATGTTAGTCATGTTACGGCTATTTGTGATAGACTGCAGGAAAAAATGATACTTGTTTCTAAATGGAAACGTAGAGAATTTCCTCTTTTGGTGTCAAGATATGTCTTGTTAACATGCATTGCTGCTTCCGATAGATTTATCATAAGACAGTTGCTTCTTTTTGCACAAAATTATGCAAAGCAGGGAGTGAAGGCTATTGAAAGTATTTTATCTGTTTGCTTTTGAAAGAAAATGACCTTCCCACCTGTGGTGGTATAGTACAACAAAACCACAAAGTTGGCTATGTTAAAACAGCACAAGGACAGATCTAAACTATATTGATTCTACTATTAGGGTGCTCTGACTTCTCCTTTCATGAACACAGCTTGATGCCAGCCTCATTATGTGGTACCTGTCATAGCAGAATGATACTCAGAAGCATTGCCAGTTGTACGGCAGCATGGAGTACAGATGTCCAGCATCACAGGTTCTGCTTGTTAGTAATGTCCTCCTTTTATATTTTTAATAATCTTTGATGCTTCCACTTAAATGTTTTCTAATTTATTTTAGGCTGGTGCTAGTAGCTCGATGGCTTGAATAAATCTGTGTCTGGCATGTGCAGCTTTGCAGTAGTTGGACTATTCTGGTTTGTGGTTATTCTTTTGCATGCCAATACTACTTATATATGGCTATATACATGTCCCATTAAGTTTCCTGCTAGACTGGAAGTAGCCTTTTGCACCTGCTCCCTTCCACAGCTTGTGGATGGTGTTAGTCTGACTCAAGGTGGGTTTGCATTCCGAAGCTTCTCTGGAGAAGCCCCTCAGGGGCTCCTGATATTTAGTCACGTATAACCTTACTTTTGAGGACCTGAACAGTTTTGTAAAGTCTAACTGGGGAATACTTCATTTTTTTGGGATCTTCATTAATTTACCAGTGCATATTTTTAAGTAAAATCTTAGAAACACATCAGTCCTAATCATTCTGGTAAAAAATTCTTCTTTAAGGATAATGAGAATATTCATATAAGTAATTTTGAAATTTACTGCATTGGTGGGAGGCATACCAAGGAAATTGTTTCAGTAATTATGATAATTACATCACTGTATGATGGTAAAGCAGCTTTTTAAAATCAAGACTTGCACCTTCTCAAGTCATCGTGGGAAGAATGAATTTCCCTGCAGTACTATCTGCATCAAACAGTTAAGGCTAAATTCAAATGTGGAAACAAATTTGCAGCTTGTGTTTTCTCTTAAAATGAATTAAATGTCATTCCTATCTGAACAAACTTAAGGAAGGCAATCTTCTCAATATAAGACTTCTACAGCATTCTGTTGAAGGTGTTTCTTCACTGTGCCTGCCCAGTCAATCACCTCTGTGTGCTATATTAAGAGTGAAGTCAGTAGTTTCACCTTTATGAACTTTGAGTCCCTTGGACAGTTGCAAAGTCATAGCAGTTATTATCCCTTCAGTAGTTGTCAAATTGTGTACGTTAAGAGGAAGTTATCAGTCAAATCACATGGTGTTGACTTGAGATCTTTCAAAATAACTTTTAAGCTCTGGTTTTTAGCAGTTTGTTAACCAGTAGGAGAGTAGAAACTGCCCTTTTATTATGACTGGAGCTCAAGAAACCCAGGAAGCTGCATCTGCATAATTTGACCGACATTTTAATGGTAAATTCAAGGGGAAGTGTAGGTTCTGGTATGCAGAGATGCAGACAAGCTAGTTATTTTGTCTGGTGTAGTAGTGAAGTTGCTTGTGTCTTTTATAATGTTCACTTTCAGTTGTTAAAATTTAAGATGAAGTTTTTTTAAACATGGTAGAACCTGATATTATTAGGTAATAATTTCACCTATGAAGGTGTGACAGGCTTCAGATTATTTTTATCACAGTAGTATTTTTCGTCTTGGTTGCAAACATGCCATGTTCTCTCCATGTGTTAGGCTTTGCTTTCTGTCTGGGTAACCTTGGTAACTAATATTGTAGCAAGTATGTGTCTTCAGATAACTCAAACTAGTGGACATTAATCATGATTCTTGATAGTTGTCTTCATGGTAAACTTACATGTTGCATGAAAGGAGAAAAATTAAATTATTGAACAGAACTTATACTTTTTTAATACCAGTTTTACTTAATTTTTAGTGCATTAGTGAGAGAAAGGGAGCTTTCAAAGTATTTTTCAAGTCCTAATGATTCCATGACAGTGCAGTACCAACTTGAAAAACACATCTTTCTCATCTGATATATTTTTTGTCTCAGTGCTGTAAAATAAGCATAACCTAAGGGGGGTGCATTGGGTCACCAGCTAACATCAAAAAGTAACATTCCTTATTAGTCTGAAGCAGCTTGTTTGCAGGTAGTTGATGTTTGGGTAAACAACATGTTACCAAAGATTTAAAAAATCCTTTAATTGAAAGGTCAGGATAGCTTTTAGTGCTTTCTTTCATCACAGAGTTTTTGCTTACTGAGATTCTGATCTTTGCTTTGTGTTTATTGCCTTTCTTCACCCTGTGTTCCCTTATAAAAAACAAAAGAAAGGAAAAAAGAAGAAAAGCTGAGGTTATTGCAGGTACTGCTTGGTTGACAAGAGCCAGCCATAGGTAACTTGCCAATTTGCCATAGCTATTTAAAAAGCCCACTCGGTAAGAAGTTAATGTTCAGCAGTTAACAAGGAATGTGTGCTTTCAGTTTCTGACACAAGGCAAATGTTGAATTTTTTGTGGATAGTTCAGATTTCTCACAAAAGTATATTTAGACAGTGTACTTCATGTTCTGAAACTGTCCCCACAAAGCAGTCAGAAATGAGGAACCTACCTTCTCCTCTCAGCTAAGCTTTAAAATAAAGCATTCATTATGCTTTTCTTTCTTAATCACCTTCAAACTTTCCAGGATTACCTGAACTTAGACCAAGTGTCTACCATGATCTATGTTTCCGAGGAATGTGGGGTCTGTGATGGCTGTGGGGTCAGAGTGGAGTCCCTCAGTGTTCCTGAGTGCCCTGGGAAGGTGGTAAGCAGTGGTTGGGGAGTCCCTTGCCAGGCATGAGGCTTGACTTAGGATGTGGTTTGTTGTACAGTGAAGATGCTGCCTTTGAGGAAATGGTTTGCAGCAGCTTCAAAAAAGACTGGTTGAGAAGTTAAACGTGGTATTCAGGATGGAAAACAGAGTGAGCAGTTTTAGTTAAGAGTTACTCTTGATTGGAGTCTTTGAGACCTGCCTTTGTTGAGCCATGGCTGAGTGACAATGGAGGTCGTGGGAGCAGGAGGCTGGCTTGCATGACCTGAGAGGTACCTTCCGGGCCTTGTCTGTTTCCTTATTTAGTTGTTTTCTGTTTTCCTGCTGCTCCCACTGCTCTTGCTGTCTGTGTCAACCATGCTGTCTTCACACACAGGCAGGAAATGCAGGTTTTCTTATGAGCCATAGGAAGAGAGCAGAGCTGCGACATAATAATAATCCATGCTGAAAGGTTTTTGTCATTACCACCCCCTTCTAAAGGAGACACAGGAAAAGGTATTATTTTTCTAATAGACTTTGTAATAACTGAAGTAGGACAGTTCTCACATTACACAAGAACACCTGATACCTTGACCTGTAATACCTGATGAGAATTCAGAAAAAGGAAATAAATCTGAGTAATACAGCCAGCATATGTAACAAATTATACTAATTTTACTGTGCAACAGTAGAACATTTTAAAATGCCTTAAAAGCCTAATGGTTAGTATTATACTTTTGTGGGAAGAAAATGGACTTTGTCCAAAAGATATTTATAATTGTATATACAGACATTAGAAAATCAAAATGCTGTAAGAACATATAGGGAAGATCTAATTGCATTCTTTGTGACTGTCTCTCACTGGGACAGCTTGGTGTAAATGGAGCCCTGTTTATTAGTTAGTGATGTATGTATTTGAAAATTAACCAGCAGTTTGTATAAATGATCAAAGCATAGGAAAAGCAGTGTACTTTGTGCAAAACTGGATGTGCCCATGCGGATATTAGATATGCTCTGCTTCTCCTGGATTCTGTTGAGTGCACATAGATTGGTTATGATTTGGGACTCATCTGTAAAGCAGAGTTGTATTTCTAGGATTAAATGACACAGGTTATTTAATGCCAGGCATTGTGGTATCTGCTATGGCATGTCCCGTGTGCTTTTACTCAGACTGACTCTCATGCTGTTTGTTATGCCTTCAGCTGGGTTCCTCATGCTGCTGTAGGAGCACCACCAACTAGGTACGACTAGGGTCAATACTCCTGATTCAGATGAGGAGCAGCATCTCTCATTCCTTCCCTGTTTGCTCCTCAGCCTGGTCTGCACAAAGTGTAGCAATAGTTTAAAAATGAGTTTTCATCTCCCAGAAGGCTTCCTTACAGCTGTTTCCTTAGCAGCATTTATTATCTCTGTTTTTTCTCATAGATGCCAGAGAAGACTGACTACTGCTGGTCTTTGGGGAGCAAGAGGGGATGGGGAGATGTGTGGAGTTTTTTTTGGTTGTTTATTAAAGTAACTGTCTGCTGTCTAGACAAAAGGATTTTTTGTCATCCCTTCCTGTTGTATTGTGTGGCTTACGACTTGTGACTCTGCTGGGAACAAATCTGGTGTGGCTGAGGATTGTCTTGTGCCTCGTCAATACCATCTTTGGGAAGCAAGAAGATTGCTGTGACTGCATCCTAAACTTGTACCTGTGTGTGTTCCTGGGCTGGCTTTGGAGCCCTTGCTGTGATCCTGGAGGGCAAATCGAGGTCTTTAGTGCAGTATTGTTCTCTCTTTTGTTTCTTCGGGCAATAAGTGATTGCGAGGATAGCTGGCAAATGGGTTCTAATGCAGTTCCTTTCTGTGGTGTAAAGTACAAAAGTGGCCGTATACCGGGGGAAGCAAGATCCACCCACT